>JBBPBX010030526.1:0-35125 GCA_038048925.1 Garcialebias charrua
CCCTCTGGGGCTGCTTTAAAAAAAAAATATATATATACATATTGGAGTGAGAGGATGGCTATAAGGTGTGAAGGGAGGCCATCTATAAATGGGGGAAAAAAAAAGAGATCTGCTCCGCCTCCTGCTGCATGTCTGCTCGGAGCCGCTGCGATATTCTGTGTTTATATGTTAATAAAACTATAAAAAAAAATAAAAACCATAGAGCGCTAGTCCAGCACACCAGAAGACCAGGAAATCAGCAGAGCCTCGGGCAGCCACGTTGAACCCTACTTTAATTCGCTCGTGACAACTGCATTTCCTCATTCAATGCAGTCAGCAGAGGGAGCGGAGCGGAGCGAGGAGGAAGCAATTATTTGACTTTTGAAAAAAATTAAAATAAAAGTCCTGATCAGGGATTAAGAAGGGGAATTTAATACATTTGTGTCACATACAAAACAGACCTGCATCGCTTTCCAATCCTTTGAACGAGAACGTGCGCGGCGCTGGGGCTGGGACAGGCGGGGGCGTGGGTTGGGGCGTGAGAAGCTCTGTTGAGGACAACTGGAACGCAGCGTTATTGGCTCATTAAAAACAGACCTGCATCGCTTTCCAATCCTTTGAACGAGAACGTGCGCGGCGCTGGGGCTGGGACAGGCGGGGGCGTGGGTTGGGGCGTGAGAAGCTCTGTTGAGGACAACTGGAACGCAGCGTTATTGGCTCATTAAAAACTCTGTTTTTATTGGCTGGAAAACGGCGGGTCACTTTTTCTTTTTAGAAATTCTTATTTACCACCTGGAGAAGCAAGGGGACAATTTTTTTTCCAGAGATTACCTGTATAACATCAGTCTGTCAGGAGATAGTGAGTGAAGAAATATGTTAAAAATATATGTTTAGAAAAGTTACATATACAGTATGGGCTTTAATAGGAAACGTAAGAAGTAAAACATGTACAAAAATAAAAATAGGCTACTGCATCCAACTAATGATTTTCTATCCGTTGTCTCATGGGGCTTCATCCAGACGAAGACAAGTTATTTACTGGACTCCTTTCTCTTGACTGGAAAAGAAGAAAAAGGTGGTTAAAGTGTATGTTTCATGTTAGTTTTTTGGGCAGAAACATAATATTTAGAGGTAATAAGTAATTTTGATAATCCTCCCTGCTTTCCAAATTAATACCAATAGCCTTACAAATCAGGGGAAAAAAAACTGAGCCTAAAAAAAACGTGTGGTTTTGGAGTCACGTGACAGTGACGAAAGTAGAGGGGGCGTCATAGTCGGAAGTTGTTGTTTTGTATTGAGTTGTATTGAAGTGAAAAAGGTCCAATAATGGTCATAATGGTTAATATTTGTGTGTGCGGGGGTTGTTCGAACTCCAGTTTGTCTGGACATCGATTTCCTGCACCAAAAAAACCCAGCTTTCAGAGCTTGTGTGAGGTTTGTCCAGATGAAAAGGCAGGATTTCACCAACAGAAGCGTCATGACCAACTCTGTGATTTGACAGCATTTGTCAAGGAGGATTACATCGACAGCGACCTGAACGAATACAGGATTGACTTCAGAAGTAAGGACATGAATATAATTTATTAATCTTTTGATTGAAAGTGGTTTAGGTTAGGAGCTATAAATTCCAAAATATACAGAGCTAAACCGCAGCTAGGTCCACCCGGTTGCGTCTTCAAAAATTAATAAAAAATCGAATTTCATCTCAAATGTGCTATACAGGCAATCGTTTAGTAAAAAAGCCCTGTATAATTACACTCTGAATGCAGAAAAAATATCCACCGAGTGGTTTAGGAGATATAAGTGACTTTAGATGGAACAAAATACGATGCTAATTTTAAGCTAGCGCGACCATGTTGCATGTCTTCAAAAATTAATAAAAAATCGAATTTCATCTCAAATGTGCTATACAGGGAATCGTTTAGTAAAAAAGCCCTGTATAATTACACTCTGAATGCAGAAAAAATATCCACCGAGTGGTTTAGGAGATATAAGTGACTTTAGATGGAACAAAATACGATGCTAATTTTAAGCTAGCGCGACCATGTTGCATGTCTTCAAAAATTAATAAAAAATCGAATTTCATCTCAAATGTGCTATACAGGGAATCGTTTAGTAAAAAAGCCCTGTATAATTACACTCTGAATGCAGAAAAAATATCCCCCGAGTGGTTTAGGAGATATAAGTGACTTTAGATGGAACAATTTTTTTTTTTTTCTTCTTCTTTCGGCTTTATTCCCTGCGTTAGGGGTTGCCACAGCGAACTGGTCGCACGAAGATTTGGCAGTTGTTTTTACGCCGGATGCCCTTCCTGACACAACCACAGACCACCGAGCAACCACAGCCCTCTGTGTGGAGCAGAGAGCTGATATCTAGGGTTCCCGGGGGAGCAGATGGTGGGGGTTAAGGGCCTTGCTCAAGGGCCCAGAGTGGGGCAGATGAGGGTGGATACAAGTGTGACCGCTTCACTTATCCCACCCACATCTTTGATGTTGTCGGTACCGGGGCTTGAACCGGCGACCTTCCGATCACAAGCTCACCTTCTTAACCTTTGCGCCACCACTCCCCCACCTTTAGATGGAACAAAATACGATGCTAATTTTAAGCTAGCGCGACCATGTTGCATGTCTTCAAAAATTAATAAAAAATCGAATTTCATCTCAAATGTGCTATACAGGCAATCGTTTAGTAAAAAAGCCCTGTATAATTACACTCTGAAAGCAGGAAAAATATCCAATGAGTGGTTTAGGAGATATGAATGACTTTAGATGGAAGAAAAAACGATGCTAATTTTATGCTAGCGCGACCGTTTTGCATGTCTTCAAAAATTAATAAAAAATCGAATTTCATCTCAAATGTGCTATACAGGCAATCGTTTAGTAAAAAAGCCCTGTATAATTACACTCTGAAAGCAGGAAAAATATCCAATGAGTGGTTTAGGAGATATGAATGACTTTAGATGGAAGAAAAAACGATGCTAATTTTATGCTAGCGCGACCGTGTTGCATGTCTTCAAAAATTAATAAAAAATCGAATTTCATCTCAAATGTGCTATACAGGCAATCGTTTAGTAAAAAAGCCCCGTATAATTAACTCTGAAAGCAGAAAAAATGTCCACTGAGTGGTTTAGGATGGAAAAAGTAATTGTTTAGGGAGCTAAGGCTAAAGTATCCATCAGTGGTGGCTGTATCTCTATATTTAGGCTATATGTAATATAAACCATTTTTAGCTTTAGGTAGTATATATCTAGAAGTTATTTGGCTAGATATTTGATGTAATAGTCAGAGATGACATACTTATGTCAAAACAACTTTGTAATCTGTCGCCTCCTCCTGGTGCAATCCCATATCTTTCTTAGCTAAAGCACAAACGTTCCCCTCCTGTGATGTCACTTCCGGTTTACCGCTGAGAGCACTATTTTTAGACAGAGTAGCGAGGGAAGACAAAAAAGGTAGTAGTAGCACATTTTATTTTGAGATATGATCCGTATTTTTGATGAAAATTGGAGTTTTAGACATGTTAGGTTGAAAAGGCAACAACATGTGTTTAAAGTGAAAGATACACTTTAATCTAGTCTAGATACGGTTTTTAAATAAATGCATAAAACAAAGAACGTGATGTGGAACATTTGTCTGTTCTTACAGAAGCTGAAGCGTTGTGCAGCTGTGATGTGCAGCTGGGTTAGCTGGCATGCCACTGAGATATGTCGGCTGTAGACTCGGCTGATGGAGCAGGGCAGAAGCCAGGAGGCTTGGAGGATTTAATGTGGAATTTAGAGATGAACCGTCACATGCTGAAATTCATTCTGGATAAAATACAGTGAGAAACCGGAGCGGAGGACAGTTAGCATTTATGCAAATTAGCTTAGCTTTGTAGCATCAATGTTGTCCTAATTATGGCGTCAGCCTCTTTTGTTAGTTAAAAATACGTTCAGAACCGATAGGATGATTAACTTAAAATATGCTTAAAGTTGGGAAACACTCAACATCTTCAATAATTGCTTCAACATTAGCAATGGCTGTGTGTCCAAAAGCTAGCTTCCCTCACATTATTATCTGGGCGATCATTTCTAATCAATCCATCCAGCTCGCTTTGAATCCTCTCGTCAGCAACCAAGCACAAAAACGCCTGCACCTCTGCATTTGACCACAGATACATGATTTGACTTTTTTCGCGCTACGACAATACGAACAAGTAGGCTTTGATGTGATGCTGGCCGAAAACAAGATGGAGGATCTGTTGTTTTGAAAAGACACAACAGACTCCTCCCCCCGAACAATCAGTGACCGACAGTGTTTCTGACGTCACGGCGCGGCTCGCTTGGACCCTCAAGTGAAAGGGGTCCAGAATTAGGGAGCAGCACGGCTCGTAAGTCTGGTGGAAAATGCGTCCAGCGCGCGTCTGGCACGCAATTATTACGCAATATCCTACCCGCGCTGAGCAGTGGAAAAAGGGCATAAGAGTAACCCTGGACCGGCGCTTGTCTCCCATTTTTCTTCAGCCAACGCTAAGAACACTAAGATTTTTTTTCTACGAATGACTTCGACAAGGACTACAGTCAAGATGTGCCCCGTGTGCGTGACAGGCTACATCTTGTCTTCCGACCCGCATGCCATATGCGAGGGCTGTTTGGGAGCTACTCACGCTCGGCTCAACAAGCCTTGGAGCCGCATTTCTCCTGCCCCACCTGTGCCCTTTTGATGGCAGAGGAGAGAATACGCTGGTTAAACCTTTTCCACCTGGCGGAGGAAGCGTGTCAGCCGAGAGGAGACGTGTCACTCGAGGAAATGCTGGAGGAGCTGGTCACGAACACGTCTCCCTTTACGGAGGGAGCTAGCGATGGCGATTTGGCCTCTCCTTTCGGAGGCTCCAAACCGGCCTCACCCTTCCTCTCTGGAGCAGAGAGAGCTAGCAGTGGTGCTCCGACCTGTCCTCTGGAAGGTACAGAGCCGCCCCAACCTCCCAACGAAGAAGCGGAAACTACTAGCGCCCGAGGTCCAGCCTGCTTTGGAGGTATGGACCCGGTGCCGCCTCCGTGCTCCGTAGCCGGGTCGATGTGCAGCCGAGCACCCTCGCCAGAAGCTGTGCAGAGCCGCCCCAGCCTCCCAACGAGAGAGCCAAAATGGCCAGCGCACGTGGTCCGGCCTACCTTGCGGAGGTTCGGACCCGGCGCCCCCCCACGCTCTGAGGCCGGGTCGACCAGCAGCCGGGCACCGGTGGACTCAACGACGCCCCCGACGGACGTAACGGGCGCGCAGGGCTGTCACACAGATCAAGTTTTTGGAGTGAGAGCAGCAAAGCATGTTGGCTAGCGTATCTCCCCGCCAGTCGCCATCGGCTAGCTCACCGCTAAGCTAACCGACAGGATCCACCAGTGTTCGTCTCAGGTGAGTACGGCGAAAACAATATTGCGCTTCTGGCCCTCAGCATCACGCGCAACTGAAAGCAGGGCATAATCGGTACAGCAGCGGACACTATCGCTAACGCAAACAACAAGCTAAAAAAACCGCAACCCGCGGCTGACAAATGTATAAGCGACTGCAGAAAAAAATAAGCCCAAAGTCGCTTAAAAAGCTGGCTTGGCAACTGCTTCAGAGACAAATTTTGCTAAAATTGTCCTACGCTCATCTCAGAGTCGCTCGAACAGGTGTATTAGCACGTCGTCCCCCGCCGGGTAGACCCCCGCTCTGCCCGAGGACCTGTGCATTATCGGGATCAGAGTAGATCCTATCGCCAACCAAAAAGACGCTCATCACCCGCCTCTATGTTTGTCGTGTCGCTGCCCCCAGCTTCAGCGAACCGGCATCCGTCCCAGGCCTTTCAGAGACCCGGGACTCTCCGAGGCAAGGGCCGCCAACAGCCTTCATGGCCGAGTCAGCACCAGGACTCTGGTTGTTTTCCTGATAAAGCAGAGCTTGCACTTTGCTGAGTGTTTGTATGAGTTTCACCTCATTGTGGTTAAACTGAAAAATCCTTATGAATGTATCAACTTTATTAGCCCTCACTCTTACTACCTTATAATAAATAAATAAATTAAAATAAATCCAAAATCTTCAGATTTCAGACTGTTTGAACTTTTTGGAGAAACAATGAAATCAAAATGTATGAGTGAGCTGTTCAGTGGTCACAAGCGGTTTTATTGGCTGTTTAATATAGGCTGATGGTCCTCCATCATGTGAGCAGCTGGTTTCAGGCTGTCATCAGCCAACTGGTTGATCCAATGTGAGAGGGGGCTATTTATAAGACTGAGCTGAATACAGCAGCTCAGACTGAGGAAGTATTTCGGACAAAAGACGAAACGTTTCTAAATTTTTTTTGCTTTGTTTTGTTTTTTGAATGTCCAGAGGACCAGACTTAGCTTTTTTAGATTTTTCTACCTAGATTATTGAGCATGCATCAGGGCTGTTTAATATATTTTGTCATAACTTGTTGTGCAGATGTTTGTTAAATGAAGACAAAAATACACAGAAACTGTCAGAACAGATATGAACATATTTCACTATAATTTTCATTCATACTTTGTACAATCCTGCATTTTAAAAATGAACTGTTCAAGAAAAGCTGTATTTCAAAAGCTGTAACCATAATTTAGCTTGTGGAAAATTAGGGAGGATGTATTTATATTAATAATAATCACTTTTAGTTTACCAGGTAGGTCAAGTGAAAACCAGGTCTAATTTACAATGAAGACCTGGCCAAGAGGCTGCAGCACTGATCGACCGAAAACTACAATAAAAAAAAGCATGAAAACACAAAACTAATGGCATTAATCCAAAATTTTAAACCTTCTATACAAAAACAAACAAAAGACCGTGACAAGCATTGTAAAACTAAAGCAAAGTGGTCTGGTACTAGTGGTTGTAATGAATTTTTAAAGGAGAGCAAAATGAATGAGCCAAACTTTAAGGTCTGCTGCAGATGAGTCCAGTCATCTGTATGTGCTTTAGGTATGAGGAGATTGATGAGGTTACTAGAACACAAACTGAGATTTGCACTGTGAATAGGGATTGTAGATAAATTGGGTATTTCCCAATGAGAGTTTTCTAAAAATTTTAAAAAAAAAAAAACATTTTTTTTCTGCCAGAATCAAGAGCTGGCTAGTTTATCAGGGAATACATTTCACAGTGGTGGTGCTGGAAGAAGTCCAATTTACAAACCGGATAAAAGAGCGATATATAACATCCAGTTTGTGAAGGCGTTTTTGAGGCAGAGCTATAAACCGTAATCCACGATCGAAAGCTGTTTTACAGTGTGTGAAGAAAAGAAAAGATTTAAATTGATCATAGATGAAACAAAGCCAGACCAGTCCCCTTCAAGTGATACTTCAGTTCTTTTGAAGTCGTTTCAGTCGAAAAGTTATGACCAATTATAAATTACCGGTAACTGTTGTAGGGAGCTCGTTGAATGGCCTCAGTTTGGAGAAGTTACTTTTAATTCTAATGGTGGGTACAGTTCCACTGATTCTCGAAGTCGAACAGCCGGGTACTTTGTCACGTGACTGTGTTGCGGAAGTCGTGTTTGGGGGAATACAAACGAGTGCTTCGGCGGGTGAAATTGGTAAAATGGTGAAAAGTTGCTGCGTTAAGGACTGCATTTCGCACATAAAAAAACATCCCGATAGAAACTACTTCATTTTTCCTACATCAGGAGCGAGAAGGGAGAAATTGAAAGCTGCAGTCAACAGAGGCATCCAAAAACCAGATGGATCTGTAAATCCTGCAAAGCTTTGATCACCACGAAGCAAGCACACATATGTGTGTTCGGCACATTTTATTACCGGTACGTATTAGTATTGCTTTTAGAAACATAAAAAAGAAAATAGAGGTAATTTATAACAGTTGTTAGCACTGTAATTGATTAAACATCAGTAGGCCATGCACTTGCCTGGCCAGTGTTGAGTCAAATACGTAAAAATACACCTTTTCTGAGACTGTTGTAATTCTAGTCTTTGTTATCTTTAGGACGGAAAGTAAATGTCCAGTCCCATCCAGACTATGTTCCATCCATCTTCCCTCAGCGCCCAGAGTCAGTTGAAGTTGCAGCTAACAAACCTTCCCTAAAGGTTGCACGATATGAAAGAGCTGCTCGGAGGGCCAAGAAACCAGGTATGTAATGATTTAATTTACTAAGGGAATACGTAACTTAATATATATATCTTCATAACAGATAACCTAAACAGTGAGGAAAACCTGAAACCTAAAACAAAGAAAGTTCTAATATGGGCTCTATGCACGCTCCACTTCCGTGTTTGATTAATAGACCATTAGAACTTCCGGTCCAGAGCGGAAGCTAGCGGAGCGCTAAGTTTGAAAGGCAATGGCTGAGTCTCTTGCGTTTACTCGTTGTTTGTTGGAACTTCCCAAAATTTCCGTGAATGATGTAAGACACATTGTTCGTTTCTCAAGCTCAGCTCCACAGAGCTTCATGGATAAAGGCTTCAAATTTTGTTTGTTCTTACATAACAAACTTTGAAGGTAGGTCGCTAATGCTAACTCATAACTAGCATCACAACTCCTTGACCAAAGACTAGAAAGCTGTGTTTTGAAGACATTACTTTTGCAGACTAATGTTTCACACATCTGTTTGTAATATCCAGTGTCAGGTAAAAGCTGCTTTACAGGGGAAGAGACAGTAAGAGCTCGGTGTTATCACTCAATGAAGAAATCTGAGGTTCCTCACCAACTGAGAGTAGATCTATCGTTCCGTCCTGTTGGACTTGTTCTGTTGTTCCAAATTCAGTAGAACATGTTCTGCAATTTAATATTAATACATTTCACTCTGGAATACAATTGCACAGCTTGTATCTGTATAATTGTATAGTTAAGTTAAGCAGACGACTGAAAAGGTGGTAAGCAGTGGCAAGCAAGCTGAGTAGGTTATTTAACACAGATCGCTGGAAGATTTAAGACCAATAATGATGTAAACAACATTTTAAATGTATATTTACAACTTACAGAGGACCTATTAAGCTCACTTTTACACTGCTTTTGAGCACAAGGCTTAAACTATTTTGCATTAAGCATTATTTTGAATTTACGTGTCTAAAGTTCATTCTGTTTTTCAGCTTACACTGCGTGATGCAGCACCTGTTGTGCTGACAAGGAGTTCCTGTTCTTGTGTTGCTGGGAAAGCAATGTGCAACCATTTAGTTGCCCTCCTGTACCAAACTGCACATTATTCACAGAGTGGGATGTCAGCCGTGCCACCTGTCCTGTCATGCACTGAAACTGAACAAAAGTGGCACAAACCTCGAACCATGGTTTGTATTATTTATTATTATTTTTTTGTTTTTTGCAGTGTTCTTTTCTCTAAAGTACTTATAAGTAATGTTTGATGTATTTTGTAGGGAGTAAAGCCTGGACCAGTGGATGGCATGGCAGTTCTCAAGGCCAAATCAGGAGCTACTTCAACTAGTGGAATAAGGTATACTGTACTACACATTTGTGGTATGTCCTTGTTTAAGAAAAAGTCATATTTTAGTTCTACTGTAGTTTATTAATTTTTAACAAGTTTCAAGTCTGGCGGTACTTGCAAGAACTATCTTTTATTACATGGTACTTAATGTTCTACAGTACACGAAATCAAACTAAATCCCTTGTGTAAGAACACATTCAAAATGTTTTTTTAATTACTTCATACTCCTTTCTTACATTTGTAAAAGATAATTAGGTCAAACAGAATATTATCACTACACCTTACATTATTTAAATATCCACTCTAATTTATTTTTTAGATCCACTCTCTACAAGGGATACAGTGGTGAGCTGCCAGCCCCGTCCACGCTGAACCCTTCTCCTCACTATGCTGCATTTGAGCCAGAAATCCTACCCTTGATCTGCCACATGAACATCTCCACGGATAGACCTCTTGTGGACTCTCAGTTTGGAAAAGTGCAGGCTGGCAGTTTTCTGTCTTATCACCATCCTCCATTGTTTCCTCATGGCAAGAGGATACATGAAGATACACCACCTTATCCAAAGTTACCACTGGACGACTACCACATCACACCAACTGACTGTAGTTTTGTACCAATGAGCCAGGAACAACTTCATCTGCACTCACTGAGTGTGACACTGTCCCAGTCTCGTCTAATAGAAGCTTCAACAAGAGGTCAAAGTGCACTGGAGAGACCAGCATTTGGCTTGGTGGAAATTAAGTGTCCAAACACCCAGAGCTACATCGACTGTGGATACTTAATGGTGGAACAAGGCCAGCACAAACTTAAGAAAAGTCATTCATATTACTGGCAGATACAGGGGCAGCTGCTCATCACTGGAATGTCATGGTGTGATTTTGTTGTATGTGCTAATGATGACATGTTTGTGCAGCGCGTTCATAGGGATGAGGTAATGCTGACCACTCTGAAACAGAAATGCGATTTGTTTTTCTTTTGTACTTACCTCTCAAAATACCTATCTGTTGGTTAAAATTAAAAACACAAAGTTGTCAAGTTAATATTACTTGTTCAACAGTATTTACAGTAAAATTAAGTTGCTGTAATTGTAGTATCCTTAATATGTTAATTGCTCATGTTGTAATGCAAATATTTTTGTTTCCATTACAAAGCAATTGTTGTGATTGTTTCAAGATTTAAAAAAAAATTTAGATTTGTTTTTGTGAAGATTTTTTATATACATATACACAAATGTGCAACAGGTTTGGGACAACTATTTAACAGTAAAGATTTCACAAAATATGAAATTGGTGGATCTTATTTGGACAACTCACAATTGATAATGAAAAAGCCATTAAATTATCAACATACTTAAAAACAAATGATTCTTGTAAAGTTATAAACAACTAGAAATACATAGTATTAGATTAGACGAATGTTGTAAAATTAATATAACGTTAGAAGATTGTTATACAGTACAACAAAAAATACAAAAAAAAAGTAAATTACATTAAAATGAGCAAATTACTTCAAAATCAATTGAGGCAACTATATATATATATATTTTTTTTAAACAATTCTATATACAAACTGTCAAACAGTCATTTTCTGGCCCAGGTTTTAACGAGGGGCCCATTCTGGTAGTTGACCAGGACACAGGCCACAGCAAAAAGCTGGTTAGTGCAGCCAGTTAGGGACAAGGGGATCTCGGTGTTGAAGAGTTTGTGCTCCTTAACCCTTCTGATCACACGCTCCACGTGAACTCTGAGCCTTCTTCTTAACATCTGCTCCTGACAGCTGCTTCTTCTTCTTCAGGAAGGCAGGTATGACTTCAGGTAGATTCTGCTTAACTGTCTCCTCATCCAGCCAGATGCCAATTGCTCCAAGCACCGTGTAAAGGAAGTTAGCCCAGGTGGTGATGATACGGCTCACAGTGGACTGATGGATCTTAAATTTGTGAGCTAGGTCTTTCTGCACTGGCCCCAGTGATAATGTCATAAAGAGAAAAAAATCATCAATGGGCTGGAGAGACTGCAAATAAAAATAATGTTTATGCTTTAATATAACCAAAGATTAAAATCACAGCGTTGTGCGATGTTTGTAACTAAAACATCAATACATATTCAAATAAGAGAGAGAGTAAAAGCTTACTGTTGAAACAACAGATTGAATAATCTGAGCTCTGGTCACAGGAATGATGTCATTTGTGGCTGGTTCTATCTGGCTCCAAAAGGACATCAGGTGGGCATAACTTGCAAATCTGTTAATAGAGCAACATCTTTGGTTAAAATCTCAAAGAATCCTAAAGGCATTTTTTAGAAAAAAAACAAACACTTGTAATTACTGATCCAACAGGTGGCACTGTTTTATTATATTTTAAAATGCTCATTGCCCATATCAGCTGGCACAAAATGACGACTACAGACCTTTGTGGTTCGTAATTGCAAAATTATCCCGGCGAATGTTGATAATCCACTTCTTCCTCAACTCATCTTCTTTAGGAAATGAAAAGAAACTCAAAGTAGAGTTACATCGAGCTGACCCTGTACACTTGGGAACAAAACAGTGATAGCTTGATATCTTCTCTTCTTTGGAACGAAAACATTGTTTTTTTACATGTCATTGTGTAGACACAACCACAATATACAAAAAATACAAAACAAAAACAAACACTCAGTTTAAATCGTACCACTCGCCTTTCTGATTTTCGTAAAGCTTGAGTGTGTGTTACAACCGGAAGCTTGTATACGGTACTATTTTAAACCGGAAATACGTCACGCCGCTCTGTGCATATAGCCCATTGTGTTCATGTGTGTGTCAGAAATATTAAAGTACTGTGTGTTACTGCTAACATGATTAAAATATTTCTCCTCTTTTTCCAACAGCAGTAACGCCCAAAGCACGAAGAAAGCTTTCCATGCCAGAGAGATCCACAGCATCCCCAACACATCATTTGGCTTCACAACAGCCGTCGGAAGATGACACGCATGTCAACAATTCATTGATTGACTTTGCCACACTGTGCAGCGCAGAGCTCCTGACACCAGCATTTACTAGGGGCAAAACACAACTGTCTGCAAAAGAAGTTGAAGTTTCACGAAAAATTTCATCTCTCCTGCTCCACTGAAGGTTCCTGCTCCTCCTCAGGTTCCTGCTCCTCCTCAGGTTCCTGCTCCTCCTCAGGTTCCTGCTCCTCTGAAGGTTCCTGCTCCTCCTCAGGTTCCTGCTCCTCCTCAGGTTCCTGCTCCTCTGAAGGTTCCTGCTCCTCCTCAGGTTCCTGCTCCTCCTCAGGTTCCTGCTCCTCCTCAGGTTCCTGCTCCTCCTCAGGTTCCTGCTCCTCTGAAGGTTCCTGCTCCTCTGAAGGTTCCTGCTCCTCTGAAGGTTCCTGCTCCTCTGAAGGTTCCTGCTCCTCCTCAGGTTCCTGCTCCTCCTCAGGTTCCTGCTCCTCCTCAGGTTCCTGCTCCTCCTCAGGTTCCTGCTCCTCCTCAGGTTCCTGCTCCTCCTCAGGTTCCTGCTCCTCTGAAGGTTCCTGCTCCTCTGAAGGTTCCTGCTCCTCCTCAGGTTCCTGCTCCTCCTCAGGTTCCTGCTCCTCCTCAGGTTCCTGCTCCTCTGAAGGTTCCTGCTCCTCTGAAGGTTCCTGCTCCTCCTCAGGTTCCTGCTCCTCCTCAGGTTCCTGCTCCTCCTCAGGTTCCTGCTCCTCCTCAGGTTCCTGCTCCTCCTCAGGTTCCTGCTCCTCCGAAGGTTCCTGCTCCTCCTCAGGTTCCTGCTCCTCCTCAGGTTCCTGCTCCTCTCAGGTTCCTGCTCCTCCGAAGGTTCCTGCTCCTCCTCAGGTTCCTGCTCCTCCTCAGGTTCCTGCTCCTCCTCAGGTTCCTGCTCCTCTGAAGGTTCCTGCTCCTCCGAAGGTTCCTGCTCCTCCTCAGGTTCCTGCTCCTCCTCAGGTTCCTGCTCCTCCTCAGGTTCCTGCTCCTCCGAAGGTTCCTGCTCCTCCTCAGGTTCCTGCTCCTCCTCAGGTTCCTGCTCCTCCTCAGGTTCCTGCTCCTCCTCAGGTTCCTGCTCCTCCTCAGGTTCCTGCTCCTCCGAAGGTTCCTGCTCCTCTGAAGGTTCCTGCTCCTCCTCAGGTTCCTGCTCCTCCTAAGGTTCCTGCTCCTCTGAAGGTTCCTGCTCCTCTGAAGGTTCCTGCTCCTCTGAAGGTTCCTGCTCTTCTGAAGGTTCCTGTCAGGATACATGTGGAGCGAGTGATTGGACTGATGAAGAACCGTTTTGGTATCCTGAAAGGTTCTTTACCTGTTCGCTGCATACAGAGTTGCAAAGACGAAAGTATGGATTGCCCACTGTCAAGCTGTGACAAAATTCTGACTGTTTGTGCATCACTGACAAACCTGGGACAGGGGATTGTTTTTAGACAATAGTACTGCTGCATGCAGTTAACCTGTTGGCTTTGTTTTAAAAATATTGACCAATTGAGCCTACAGTTGTATATATGGTATGATAGTGTTTCATTTGTAAAGTTCAAATTTTAGTTTGTTTATTTGATAATTATTGTAGAAAGTAATACTTTCTGAAAATAGTGTCATAATATTTTTTATTCTTCTGCAATCCTTTGATTTGATTTGTATTTTCGGTGGCATGTGAAAGAGCTGTTTTAAAACTGAAATGCTTAGATAGGATACAAATTATGAAAAAAAAATTGTCTGTCTTTAATACAATGAGTAATAAACATTAAAAATAGGACGAAACCATAATTTATGTTGTGCTGTTTCCCTTTTTTATGTGAACATTTTTGCATATTCAGTTTCAGTATGAAAAACTTTTAAAAATATTAGTTCTACCACTGACATGAAGTTTAAACAAGCTTAAAGTATAGGTGTCATTAACAGTATTGAATGTGCGTCTTTGCTTCAGACTTTGACAAACATACTTGTTCTGCAACACTGTGAGACTTAATTAACTTTTGCTTGTATACAACAGCTAACAAACAAGATGATAAAGAACCAACAATTAGAGAAAACAATTTTTATTGTTATTGTTGCACTGAAAAATACACTGCAGTCTTTCATTGTGCGGTCCACAGACAATGAACGACATAATTTTGCAGCTCCCGTTGTGCAAATACATCAGAACATTAAGAAAGATAAAATACAGAGGTAAAAATTGAATAAAAATAGATAAAAAATACAGTAAAAACAACAGTATCAGCCATATCAAAAAGTCAGGTGGCCATTATTGCACATAACCTTATTGCACATAACCACAGTGTTTGCAAGTTAACCATGTGTGTTTATAAGTCTTAACTGCTGTTAGATAATGAACAATAAAATAATTTTGCAGCTCCCGTTGTGCAAATAAATCAGAACATTAAAAAAGATAAAATAAAGAGGTACAAATACTGTATATATTATTATTATTTACCCACATATCAACCGGTAGTTTATACGGACATTTTTGGAGTCCAGACAGTTTCAGTTTCATACTGTCCCGCTGTCGCGCATCTGGTAGTAAACTGTCTTCGTATTCATAAGACATCCTTCCAAAGATGTGTGCTACACAAAAATATTCGATTCGACTTTACTAGCAAACAAAACCAGAGCCTCTGAACAAAACGAATTCCAATGGTCTAAACCGCAGTTTACCCCCACAACCAGGGCCGGATTTATGCAGGGGCTTTCAGGGGCTTGAGCCCGGGGCCCCGGAATTTTAGGGGCCCCCAGAGCCTCCGGACCCGCCCCCTAAGTTTTTTTTTGTGAACGGATAGTCTCAAACACGTTGTCTCACAAAGGAGAAAACTGTTCTTGTTAGGTTTTATGTAAAACTGGATGATTTTATCTTTTATTCGCTTCAGCGCGGCCGGTCCCCTCCCGCTGCCGGCGGGGGAGGGAGGGGGTGTGTGCGGCCGGTCCCCTCCCGCTGCCGGCGGGGGAGGGGGGGTGCGCGCAGCCGGTCCCCCACCCACCGCTGGTGATAAGGAAGAGAAAGTGGAGGTGAATGGAGAAATAAAAAGTGCAGGAACGGAGGCAAAGGAGCTGGTGTAGGAGAAAGCAGGGGCGGCTGTAGAAGAAATGGAGCTGGGGCCCCCCAAACCAGGTTAAGAAACAAGGGAAGAGAAAAAATGAAGTTGCTGCAAGCGTGTTGCAGGGAAGTTTGTGTTGAAGTCCAGGCAACAATAGCTATTCAGTGATTTTATTTTGTGATGGAAGACCTCCAGACTTGACTATTGTAATGCTTTGTATGTTGGTATTAATCAATCCTCCATCTCCCGTTTACAGCTTGTACAGAACTCTGCCGCGCGCCTTTTGACCAACACACGAAAATATGAACACATCACTCCTGTCCTGTCCTCTCTACACTGGCTCCCGGTTCAGTTCAGGATACAGTTCAAGCTGCTCCTGTTTGTTTTCAAAGCTCTGAATGGACTTGCTCCTCTGTACATCTCAGAACTTTTGAAAGCCCATCAGCCCGGCAGAGATTTACGCTCTGCCAGTCAACACCTGCTGGAGGTGCCTCGCTCAAGGTACAAACAATGGGGAGACCGGTCATTTTCTGTTGCCGGCCCAAAAGCCTGGAACAGTCTCCCCCTTGAGCTGCGTGCCACCTCTGATCTGACTCTGTTCAAAACCAGACTGAAGACCCACTTGTTCAAAAAAGCTTTCAGTGTGTAAAAAAGCTTTCAGTGTGTAACTTTTATTACTTTTGGTATTTTAATATGTAGCATTTTTTATTTCCATTGCCTTTCTATTTCCACTTGTTCAAATAAGCTTCCAGTGTGTAACTTTTATTACTTTTGGTATTTTAGTGTTATTTTAGTATGTAGCATTTTTTATTTCCATTGCCTTCTTTTATTGTTGTTGTTTCCTATTCTATTTTCATTGATTTATTATTCCAGTTTATTCATCTTTTTATCCTGTTAAGCACCTTGGTCAATGCAAGGCATTGTAGGAAGGTGCTATACAAATAAAGTTTATTATTATTATTATTATTATCATATTCTAGTTTCAAACCCTAACATGTGGTTTTGTATTTAACCAGTTCAGGGTTGTTTGTAGTTTGTGACAACTGGCATATTAAAGTTGTAAGTTGTGAAAACTTACTATTCAGTCATTTTCTGCTCATCATCTGAACCAAAGCAAAACAAACAAACATATATATATATATATATATATATATATATATATATATATATATATATATATATATATATATATATATATATACATATAACACACACACACACACACACACACACACACACACACACACACACACACTCCGGTATATATATATATGGGCCCCCCAAGATGACTCAAGCCCAGGGGCCCCCATCCTCCTAAATCCGGCCCTGCCCACAACGCAACCTGATGTTGAAATCACGTGATGCGTGACATCACGTCGACTTCGAGAATCCCCTAATTTTAGCGGAAGTAACTTTGGGTTAATCAGATTAGCATTTTTGATAGCTCTGAATACCTGATATGAACAAGCAAAAAGATTCTAATTAGACAAAATTTACTCACAAATCATTCCAGAAATGTATGTTTTCATGTGTTTCTGAGCTGTTAACCTGACTTCTAGGCATCACAAGTCAGAAATGCTCATGCAGATGGCTATAACTGTGCAGCTTCTGTAAATTTTCTTCTTAGAAATAAAGTTGTGTTCATTGATTTATTGCAGAAAGAATCAAAACGTTTTTTTTTTTTTGTCATGTGGTCCACACTCCTTACCAGTTGGTGGCGGTGATGCTCAATTAAGTTGTTTGCCAACCGCCAAAAAACATCACTCGAAGAAGAAGTATCCGGAAGTACGTCTTTTACTGACAAGATTGGAAATGTGCTGTAGATTCTACGATCAGAACCCTTTTCTGTAACGTTTCATTTTCTTGATTTCAGTTCGTCTGTGTACCCGTTCCGAAACTATTATTTAACGGAAACTTTGGCTAACAGAGATGAGGAGACATCAGGCTGAACAACGAGAGGAAGTGGCTGCTGAAGAAATGTCCGAGTTTCTGGAAACAACAGATGCAGATTATGAAGAGGAACAATGTCGTTTAAAGGACAAACTGCAACACAACAAACCGCAAGGTGCTGTTTTCAACCCAAATGTTCTGCGTCACAGATTATGTTTGCATCTAAACAGCTTTTCAGTGATTATTTTAGTTGGATTTGCGACTTGTCCAGGGTGTACCCTTTCACACAGGATTGCTGGACATGGGCACCGGTGTTGTGCCGAGAAGAGGCAGGCTAGTTTATCATTTTGTTCTTTTCTTTTCTTGGAAATCAAGTGAGTTGGTTGTATGAAGAGTTTATTGTAGGTTGAAACAAAGTTATGAAAATCAAAAGAGTTGGTTATATGAATTGTTTATTGGAGTATAAGGGCACGGCTCTTCTCGAGAAGAGCATGCCTGCCGTGGATTGCACCCCGTCGCGGGAACGCGCATGGGGCTCCGCCCATTGCTCAAAGTACCGCATGTTGATGAGAAAACGGATATAAACATGACTTTTGAGGCAACTTTTAAACATATCCATAATATAATCGAGTTGTTTAACTATGAATGACCTATAAAGGTGGAGTTTTATGGAATTTAAATTTTAGAAAAACTGTTTTGACCCCTTTATCTGATCTCGTTGGAGGCGAACGCTTTACTGTAACACTGTACACTGTCCGATGAATAATGTTTAATGTCCGAAATCATCAACTTCCAGAAGATGTTTTGTGATAGAGAGGGGAGTTGCAATTTAAGAGGAGAAGGACATTTTAAAAAACAACAACCAGGAAGAGGTTTAGTTTGTCGGTGTGTGGAGTCAATAAAACTGTTTAGCCACTAGGTGTCAGGATAACTCTTCACTAGGTGTTACATGGTGGAGTAAAATGGTATAGAAGTTTATGTTTATGTTTATTAAATTTGTTCATTTTTTTACAAAAGAAACAATACAAGACAATCTCATAAATGATGTACAAAATATAAAAAAATGAAAGGTAGCAGAAAGAAGAATAAATCTTATTATATCTGCCCCTTACTTCCAACAATCAGATTAAACAACAATAATCAACCATGTAAACAATAATAATCTTCAACCAACTTTTTTCCAACAATCAGATTAAACAATAATAATCTTCAACCAACAGTACAAAATGACTAACTCTTTTCTAATTTTCTAACTAATACAATACACATTACGCTATTTCACATATATATTTTTTAACACATTTGTTTTGATCATTTTCTTAAATGTAAACATTGACTTGGCATTTTTAACTACATTCTCCAAGCCATTCCATAATCTAATTCCCTGGATTGAGGTAGAACGTCCCTTCAAACTAGTTCTGAATTGTGGTTTTACAAACATCTCTGTCCCCTTAAGATTATAACAACTTTGTCTTTTAACAAAATGCATTTGGATATTTAAAGGTATTGTGACATGATTTTGTAAATTTGAATATTTGTCAGAACATATATATCTTATATCATTGAGCTCTGGTCGTTTTTGCATAATAAATTATAAATATGTAAAAATTTTATTCTAAATTATGGTAATGTTTTTCTCTGGTACTTGCTGGGATACGCCCCTAAAATTCCGCGCATTTCCGCAATACGTCATCACCAGTCGTCGTCGCCAGTCATCAACGTCACAACGGGCAGAAGGCAGAGCCTTGCCCGTTTGTTTTGTGTGTTAACTGCTTGCCATAGGATTCATTTCCTGAAAGATCGCCTCTTTTTTTTGTGTAACTTGAAAAATGCCGTCACGTTGTAGCGCATTTGGGTGTTCTAATATCGCAGTGAACAAGTGAGCATTCACAAATTTCCAAAAGATGAGAAACTTCGACAAGAATCAGAATGGACCAGACAAGGACCGGTGGGTTCCTACTCGTATGTCTGCAGCGACCATTTTACTGCCGATTGTTATCTGGAAAGACCTGGTTTACAAGAATCTTTTGGATTACCAGTAAGATTCAGAAGACTTTTAAAACCGGATGCTATTCCTACTATTTTTAAAAGAAAATCTACAGAAGAAAGTCCCACAGGAGCTACCATGCAAACAACGCAGGGACCATCGGAAGACTGTCCAGGAGATGAGTAAGTCTTTGTGTAAACATAATCGGAGGTGTGTAGTGTTTTAGATTCTAAACTATATATTTTACGTGAGTTCATGTTGTTTTACTTTATACACTGTGAGTGTATGAAGCCAATTATCACGGCAGATTATTTATGTTCGCTGCTAACAAGCTAGCCGAATCAGTAGCACACACACTTTTCTAATAATGTATTTTTAAATTATGTCTGCATCTGTAGTTTCTTTTTATTCGGGGAGGGATATTAATGAGAGTTTTGGATGATTTACTGTCTTAAAATGATATATCGCTGACGCAACCGGTAATAAAAAGCCGAGGTAGCAGCTAACACACTAGCCGAGATACAGTACAGGCCACGTTGCTATTTATGCATTTTTAAATTATGTCAGCGCAATCAGGTAACATCTGTTGTTTTCTTTTTATTCGGGGAGTGTTTATTAATGAGAGTTTTGGATGATTTACTGTCTTAAAATGATATATCGCTGACGCAACCGGTAATAAAAAGCCGAGGTAGCAGCTAACACACTAGCCGAGATACAGTACAGGCCACGTTGCTATTTATGCATTTTTAAATTATGTCAGCGCAATCGGGTAACATCTGTTGTTTTCTTTTTATTCGGGGAGGGATATTAATGAGAGTTTTGGATGATTTACTGTCTTAAAATGATATATCGCTGACGCAACCGGTAATAAAAAGCCGAGGTAGCAGCTAACACACTAGCCGAGATACAGTACAGGCCACGTTGCTATTTATGCATTTTTAAATTATGTCAGCGCAATCGGGTAACATCTGTTGTTTTCTTTTTATTCGGGGAGGGATATTAATGAGAGTTTTGGATGATTTACTGTCTTAAAATGATATATCGCTGACGCAACCGGTAATAAAAAGCCGAGGTAGCAGCTAACACACTAGCCGAGATACAGTACAGGCCACGTTGCTATTTATGTATTTTTAAATTATGTCAGCGCAATCAGGTAACATCTGTTGTTTTCTTTGTATTCGGGGAGTGTTTATTAATGAGAGTTTTGGAAGATTTACTGTCTTAAAATGATATATCTCAGACGTGACCGGTGTCAGGGACTCTGTTTGCCAAGATGGCTGCTAAGAAACATTAGCCGAGAGCCCGGAGCAAACACGTTGCTAATAATGTATTTTTAAATTATGTCTGCGCGATCAGGTAACATCTGTAGTTTCTTTTTATTCAGGGAGGGTTCATTAATGAGAGTTTTGGATGATTTACTGTCTTAAAATGATATATCTCAGACGCAATCGGACATGCTCCCCATTATTATTTAAATGCACGTTGGAGCGTGCCTTCCCGTAGTCACGTAGGCACGTCACAATGAAGTTTTTGCGGAAATGCGCAGATTTTTAGGGGCGTATCCCAGAGAAAAAAACTACCATAACTTGGAATAAAAATTTAATATATTTATAATTTATTTTGCAAAAACGAACAGAGCTCAATGATATAAGATATATATGTTCTGACAAATATTCAAATTTACAAAATCATGTCACAATACCTTTAAAGGCAATGCATTATTTTGAGCTCTATACATAACTGATAAAATATTATAGTCTACCAAATCATGGAACTTCAATAACTTTAGTTGATAAAATAATGTATTTGATGGATGACGGTAATGTTTTCTAGTGATAATTCTTACAGCTCTTTTCTGTAATACAAAAATAGGCTTTGTGATTGTTTTACACGCATTCCCCCAAACATCAATACAATAGATTAAGTGTGGAACAATGATTGTGTTATACAACAAATACAGAGCTTTATCATTCAATAGGTCTCTGACTTTGTACAGTACTGCAATCGATTTAGCTATTTTTATTCTTACAGAATTTATGTGTTGTTTCCATGTCAGTTTGTCATCAATGATAACACCCAAAAACTTCACCTCACTCACTCTACAAATCTCAACATCCTCAATTTTGAGTGGAACATCAACAGTTTTCTTTTTATTACCGAATATCATGTAATTAGTTTTTTCTAGATTTAATGATAATTTATTTATTTTAAACCAAGTTTGTATCTTGACAAATTCCGTCTTTATCAATTTCAACATTTGTTCTATATCTTCACCTAAACAGAAAAAAGTGGTATCATCAGCAAAAAGTACACATTTAAGGAGTCCTGACACATTTACCAAGTCATTCACATATAAAATAAAAAGCTTTGGTCCAAGTACAGAGCCTTGGGGAACTCCACATGTGATACTACAGATGTCAGAAGTGAAGATGACTTCAGATGATTTTTGTCAGGTGTGACACGGCAGAATAAAGTGGTGTTCAAACAACATGCTGGACTCTCTCTTGGTGTTCTTAAACGGAGCACAGCATAAACAACCTTTAAGTCAGAGTCAGAGTCAGAGAGAATTTATTGTCATTTGCACCGCATGTAGTACATGTGTTGAAAACGAGATTATGTACACAGGGTCCCAGTTACATCCAACAACAAATGCAAGAGAAATACAATAATAACATCTAGGATTAACTAAGAGAGACATCACATCAGCTAGTAATACACTAAGCCCTAATGTAGTAGAAAAACATCATTATAAACAGCAGCACGAACATGAGCAGATGGTCACAGATGAACGCAGCAACAAGAAACAGATCAGTACAGTATCAGTATGATGTGACATTTTGCAGTGTTTATTCTTATTATTTATTTATTCATGAGTCTGACAGCCTCAGGGTAGAAGCTGTTTCTCAGTCTAGTGGTTCTACATTTGATGCTCCTCAACCTCCGTCCCGAGGGGAGTGGTGCAAAGAGTGAGTGTGCTGGGTGAGTGAGGTCTTTCATGATGCAGGTGGCTCTTTTTCTGCATCTGGAGGTGTAAATGTCTGTGATGGTGGGGAGACTGACTCCCACAGACTTCTGTGCAGCCTTCACCACTCTCTGCAGAGCTTTTCTCTCTGCAACTGTGCAGCCTCCATGCCACACGTTGATGCTGGAGCACAGGACGCTCTCCACTGCACACCTGTAGAACGAGGTGAGGACTGGGCTTCTCAGACCGGCTCGTCTCAGCCGTCTGAGGAAGTAGAGTCTCTGATGACCTTTCTTGATCAGGCTGGTGGTGTTATTGCTCCAGCTGAGGTTATCATTCAAGTGTACACCCAGGTATTTGTAGCTGGAGACCACCTCCACCGCAGATCCACCTATATACAGTGGGGTGTGGGTGTGTTTGTTCCTTCTGAAGTCCACAATCATCTCCTTCGTCTTCTTCACATTCATGTGAAGGTTGTTCTCTTTGCACCAGCTCTCCAGATGTTCCACCTCCTGTCTGTAGCTGGATTCATCATTATCTGTGATGCATCCCACCACAGCTGTATCATCTGCAAACTTAACAATATGACAGCCTGGAGACAGCCTGACCCGCAGGCGACGAGCCAGTAGTACTCACTCAGCTCGGTAGCGTTGGTTTACTTCTGACACCAATGTTAAAAAACGATTTAAAAAGGAGCTTATTGCAAAATATGTTCTATATACAGTAGTGAGTGTTTTAAAGTATATAAATGCTATTGATGATATAAATACTGTTAAAACAATTGTATATCTTTATGTTTAGTTGAAAGAACTTGTCTCCTTTTGGTATTTTGACTATTAAAGGGGACCACATATTCAAAATACACTTTTTAATGTTTTTTTTACTCAACTTTGGGTATTTACTTCATAAAAAAACAGTCCTAAGGCCAAAAAAATGCACCCAGTGGTTTATTTACTCTAAGTAGATTTATTTATCTTTGATAAATACACTTCGTTTCCCACTTCCACCGCAGCCAACCACCTCAAACCTGAGTCCAGCCCCTCACCTAGCAACCCCTGGTGATGCTCCACCCACTTCTGTATTAAACACATGACTGTTGTTTTTCATGATTTCATCTCATCTTTTGTTTATATGTTCTTAATTTCATGTGTACAGCACTTTGTTGCAGCTGTGGTTTTTTTAAATGGCTTTATAAATAAAGTATAATTGTTATTTTTATGATTTAGTTCAATTTTTAGTGTATTTGCGAACGCTCCCAATGCGCAGCCGGGAAAAATTAAATGAGCGGACCCCCGGCGTAGGGACCGGCGGCAACAGGACCCTCTTCTGGCGCGATGGAGCGGAGCTTCAACTGGACAGCCTCGTTTCAGCCTCGCAGCAGCCTCGCAGCAGCGAGGACCTTCTCCTTACGGATTAATTTACGAGAGACACTTGGTGAACTTTGTGTTGTCTTGACTGGAACAGCGATAACTTCCAAAATCTTCGCGTGCAACGAGCGGAGCTGGCGAACACCGGAAGAGGAACAAGCTAACATTAGCATCGGATTCGGGTGGTCTCATGCTAAAAGGAGCAGCAAATTGCGGCGCGCTCAGATGGGTTTCGGTAAGTTATCTTAAGCTAATACTAACAGTAAGTCAAATGAGTAATTAAAAAAAGAGCTAATTTTAAAACAACAACACATTACAGATACTGGCTGTTACAGAGGGCGTAAACAGATCGTTGAAGGGTGTGGACTTCAAGAAACCAGTCGTTCAAAACGAAAGTTAAAAATGGCAGAATTAAAAAGGGTATAATTAATTATCTAAGAATTATTTTGTGTATTAAAATGAATTAATATTGTCAAGATAGCACACAGACATCCATCCATCCATCCATCCATTTTCGTCCGCTTATCCGGGGTCGGGTCGCGGGGGTAGCAGCCTAAGTAGGGAGGCCCAGACTTCCCTCTCCCCAGCCACTTGGAGCAGCTCCTCTGGGGGAATCCCAAGGCGTTCCCAGGCCAGCCGAGAAACATAGTCCCTCCAGCGTGTCCTGGGTCTTCCTCTGGGCCTCCTCCCGGTGGGACATGCCCGGAACACCTCACCAGGGAGGCGTCCAGGAGGCATCCTAACCAGATGCCCGAGCCACCTCAACTGGCTCCTCTCGATGTGGAGAAGCAGCGGCTCTACTCCGAGTCCCTCCCGGATGACTGAGCTTCTCACCCTATCTCTAAGGGAGAGTCCAGACACCCTGCGGAGAAAACTCATTTCAGCCGCTTGTATCCGAGATCTCGTTCTTTCGGTCACAACCCAAAGCTCATGACCATAGATGAGGGTGGGAACGTAGATCGATCGGTAAATTGAGAGCTTTGCCTTTCGACTCAGCTCTCTCTTCACCACGACAGACCGGTACAGCGCCCGCTTCACTGCGGACGCTGCACCTATCCGCCTATCGATCTCACGCTCCAGTTTTCCCTCATTCGTGAACAAGACCCCGAGATACTTAAACTCCTCCACTTGGGGCAGGACCTCCTCCCCGACCCGGAGAGGGCATGCTACCCTTTTCCGGCTCAAGACCATGGCCTCGGATTTGGAGGAACTGATCCTCATCCCGGCCGCATCACACTCGGCTGCAAACCGCTCCAGCGAAAGCTGTAGATCACGATCTGATGAAGCCAATAGGACCACATCATCTGCAAAAAACAGAGAAGCGATTCTAAGGCCACCAAAACGGATCCTCTCAACACCTTGGCTGCGCCTAGAAATTCTGTCCATAAAAGTTATGAACAGAATCGGTGACAAAGGGCAACCTTGGCGGAGTCCAACTCTCACTGGAAACGAGCCTGACTTACTGCCGGCAATGCGGACCAAGCTCTGACACCGGTCGTACAGGGACCTAACAGCCCATATCAATGGGCCTGGTACCCCATACTCCCGGAGTACCCCCCACAGAACCCCCCGAGGGACGCGGTCGAATGCCTTTTCCAAGTCCACAAAGCACATGTAAACTGGTTGGGCAAACTCCCACGCGCCCTCCAGGACCCTGCTGAGGGTGTAGAGCTGGTCCAGTGTTCCACGACCAGCACGAAAACCACACTGCTCCTCCTGAATCCGAGGTTCGACTATCCGACGGACCCTCCTCTCCAGAACCCCTGAATAGACCTTACCAGGGAGGCTTAAGAGTGTGATCCCCCTATAGTTGGAACACACCCTACGGTCCCCCTTTTTGAATAGGGGAACCACCACCCCAGTCTGCCAATCCAAGGGAACTGCCCCCGATGTCCACGCGATATTGCAGAGTCGCGTAAGCCAACACAACCCCACAACATCCAGAGCCCTAAGGAACTCAGGGCGAATCTCATCCACCCCTGGAGCCCTGCCACCGCAGAGCTTTTTAACCACCTCGGTGACCTCAGCTCCAGAGATTGGAGAGCCCGACCCAAAGTCCCCAGGCTCCGCTTCCTCAGTGGAAGACGTGCCAGTAGGATTGAGGAGGTCTTCGAAGTACTCCGCCCACCGACTCACAACATCCCGAGTTGAGGTCAACAGCACGCCATCCCCACCATAAATGGTGTTGGTCGCGTACCGCTTTCCCCCCCTGAGACGCCGGATGGTAGACCAGAATCGCCTCGAAGCCGTACGGAAGTCGTTCTTCGCACACAGACATAACATAAAAATTTTAAAGACCTACACTGTAAGATCTACTTAGTTCACCTTACTTAAAAAAAGTACGCAAACTCGTTGCCTCAAAAAAATTAAGCAAAGTAGTCTTAAGATTAGTGAGTAAGAAAAGCTAATCTTTTTTAAGTTTGCAGTACTAAATCAAGTAGTACAACTAATACAAAAAAAATAAGTTCAGATAACTCATTAGCCATGCTTAGTGTTAACTTATTTTTTTTAATTTGTGTGGACTGATGTAAATTTAACCCCACTTAGAATTACTAAATACCTACAACTTACTACCAAATCATTTTGTACATCAACAACTGGCTAAATTAACTGGGAAATATCAAACAAAAAACTAATTTAAACTGGTAAAACCACAGTAAAATTTTGTATGTAAAATAAAGGATATTTTGTGTATTTTGTTCATCGCTAATAATAATCAAATTAAATGGTAAGTTACTTTTTAAACCCGCTAACTGACTACCAGTACTACTACTGTCATTACAAAACATGCAAAATGTAACATCATGGAATGAGAGGTACATATCACTTTCGAAAAATTTATTGTCACCATTTTTAAACAATTCAGCAACTCTGACTTAATCCACAATCAAAAACTGAAGATTAGCCTCTTTTAGTCAAGACAGTTTTCAATTAACAAAATGTACCAAATGCCAGGCAAAAAGCTTAAAATAAATTAAATGTAAATGTTTACATTTTTAGCAGTTGTCTTAATACAGTACTTTAAACAAAAAATGTGGAAATGTGGAAGTTTAGGCAAAAATGTGCAATACGTCAACCGTCCACAAAGCAACAACTTGTAGTACCGGTACCTTTTCTCCAACAGAACAGTCCAAAAACTTGCGGTTTTTCAATGAACAGTCCACAGAGCAGAAACTTCAAATATTTTTTTCCTGCTAAAAGTCCACAAAACAAAAACTTGCAGTGCTTCTTCAATGAACAGTCCACAGAGCAGAAACTTCAAATATTTTTTTCCTGCTAACAGTCCACAAAACAAAAACTTGCAGTGCTTCTTCAATGAACAGTCCACAGAGCAGAAACTTCAAATAATTTTTTCCTGCTAAAAGTCCACAAAACAAAAACTTGCAGTGCTTCTTCAATGAACAGTCCACAGAGCAGAAACTTCAAATAATTTTTTCCTGCTAAAAGTCCACAAAACAAAAACTTGCAGTGCTTCTTCAATGAACAGTCCACAGAGCAGAAACGTCAAATATTTTTTTCCTGCTAATAGTCCAAAAAGCAAAAACTTGCAGTGCTTCTTCAATGAACAGTCCACAGAGCAGAAACTTCAAATATTTTTTTCCTGCTAAAAGTCCACAAAACAAAAACTTGCAGTGCTTCTTCAATGAACAGTCCACAGAGCAGAAACTTCAAATATTTTTTTCCTGCTAATAGTCCAAAAAGCAAAAACTTGCAGTACCTCTTCATTGAACAAGTTAGAGTCCACAGAGAGAGTCCTTATTTAGGTGTCACACCACTCGTGATCGGTGAGTTCCTGTATCAGGGTGAGGACTCGGGGGTTCAGGTTGAGACGACGCTTTGAGTGTTTGTTCTCCACTTTGGTTCCCTTTTCTGGATTTATCCGAAAAAAAACACCTGTTAAAAGAAAAGACGACCATTATAATTATTTTGAAGTTTCAGTAAAGTAAAATACATATTTAAAAAAGCTAAGTCTGGTCCTCTGGACATTCAAAAAACAAAACAAAACAAAAAAGTAGAAATGTTTCGTCTTTCGTCTGAAAGACTTCCTCAGTCTGAGCTGCTGTATTCAGCTTAGTCTTATAAATAGCACCCTCTCAGTGGATCAACCAGTTTTCTGATGACAAACAAAACCAGCTGCTCCCATGATCAAGGAGGACCATCAGCCTAACGATGGATCGTTAGTACCCTGATGGTTGTTTGCTATTCACAGAGGGCTGAGTGATACTAGCAATAACAGCATTGTAGGAGGGGGACAGTTGAACCAGGAGGCCTCAACCCCTTTTTAATGATGGACGGTTTCTTTTCACAAAGATGGCCTCCTTTACTCCTCTCTAAAACCATCGTTCCTATGGCCATCTACATACATACTACATACATACATACGTATGTAAATGTATGTATATATATATATATATATGTATTTGTATGTATATGTATTTGTATGTATATGTATTTGTATGTATATATGTATTTATATGTATGTAGTATGTATGTATTATGTGTGTAGTATTTATGGAGTATGTTGTAGGTATGTATGTACGTATGTGGTATGTATGTGTGTATGTATGCATGTAGTATGTATGTATGTGTGTAGTAATTACGTTGTATGTATGTATGTACTGGTATGTACATGCATGCATGTAGTATGTACCTGTATGTACATGCATGTAGTATGTATCTGTATGTACATGCATGTAGTATGTATCTGTATGTACATGCATGTAGAATGTACATGTATGTACACGTACATGTATGTACACGTACATGTATGTACACGTACACGTACATGTATGTACACGTACATGTATGTACATGTACATACACGTACATGTATGTACATGTATGTACATGTACATACACGTACATGTATGTACATGTATGTACATGTACATGTATGTACATGTATGTACATACACGTACATGTATGTACACGTACATGTATGTACATGTACATACACGTACATGTATGTACACGTACATGTATGTACATGTATGTACATGTACGTACACGTACATGTATGTACATGTATGTACATGTACGCACACGTACATGTATGTACATGTACATACACGTACATGTATGTACACGTACATACACGTACCCGTATGTACACGTACGTACACGTACCCGTATGTACACGTACGTACACGTACCCGTATGTACACGTACGTACACGTACCCGTATGTACACGTACACGCATGTACACGTACGTACACGTACCCGTATGTACACGTACACGCATGTACACGTACGTACACGTACACGTACACGCATGTACACGTACGTACACGTACACGCATGTACACGTACGTACACGCATGTACACGTACGTACACGTACACGCATGTACACGTACGTACACGCATGTACACGTACGTACACGTACACGCATGTACACGTACGTACACGCATGTACACGTACGTACACGTACACGCATGTACACGTACGTACACGTACACGCATGTACACGTATGTACACGTACACGCATGTACACGTATGTACACGTACCGGTATGTACATGTATGTACATGTATGTACACGTACATGTATGTACACGTACATGTATGTACACGTACTGGTATGTACACGTACATGTATGTACATGTACGTACACGTACATGTATGTACATGCATGTACATGTACATACACGTACATGTATGTACATGTACGTACACGTACATGTATGTACATGTATGTACGTACACGTACATGTATGTACATGTATGTACATGTACGTACACGTACATGTATGTACATGTATGTACATGTACGTACACGTACATGTATGTACATGTAGTACACGTACATGTATGTACATGTACATACACGTACATGTATGTACATGTACATACACGTACATGTATGTACATGTACGTACACGTACATGTATGTACATGTATGTACATGTACGTACACGTACATGTATGTACATGTATGTACATGTACGTACACGTACATGTATGTACATGTATGTACACGTACATACACGTACATGTATGTACATGTATGTACATGTACGTACACCTACATGTATGTACATGTATGTACATGTACATACACGTACATGTATGTACATGTACGTACACGTACATGTATGTACATGTATGTACATGTACTACACGTACATACACGTACATGTATGTACATGTATGTACATACACGTACATGCATGTACACGTATGTACACGTACATGCATGTACACGTATGTACACGTACATGCATGTACACGTATGTACACGTACATGCATGTACACGTATGTACACGTACATGCATGTACACGTATGTACACGTACATGCATGTACACGTATGTACACGTACATGCATGTACACGTATGTACACGTACATGCATGTACACGTATGTACACGTACATGCATGTACACGTATGTACACGTACATGCATGTACACGTATGTACACGTACATGCATGTACACGTATGTACACGTACATGCATGTACACGTATGTACACGTACATGCATGTACACGTATGTACACGTACATGCATGTACACGTATGTACACGTACATGCATGTACACGTATGTACACGTACATGCATGTACACGTATGTACACGTACATGCATGTACACGTATGTACACGTACATGCATGTACACGTATGTACACGTACATGCATGTACACGTATGTACACGTACATGCATGTACACGTATGTACACGTACATGCATGTACACGTACACGCATGTACACGTACGTACACGTACACGCATGTACACGTACGTACACGTACACGTATGTACACGTACGTACACGTACACGCATGTACACGTACGTACACGTACACGCATGTACACGCACGTACACGCATGTACACGCACGTACACGTACCGGTATGTACACGCACGTACACGTACCGGTATGTACACGCACGTACACGTACCGGTATGTACACGCACGTACACGTACCGGTATGTACACGCACGTACACGTACCGGTATGTACATGCATGCACATGTACCGGTATGTACATGCATGCACATGTACCGGTATGTACATGTATGCACATGTACATGTATGCACATGTACCGGTATGTACATGTATGCACATGTACCGGTATGTACATGTATGCACATGTACCGGTATGTACATGTATGCACATGTACCGGTATGTACATGTATGCACATGTACCGGTATGTACAAGCCCAAAACCAGAAAAGTTGGCACGTTGTGCAAATCGCAAATAAAAACAGAATACAATGACTTGCAAATCTTTTTCAACCCATATTCAACTGAATAGAATGCAAAGACAATATATTTAATGTTCGAACGGAGAAACTTTATTTTGTTTTGCAAATAACCATTAACTTAGAATTCAATGGCAGCAACACATTGCAAAAAAGTTGGCACAGGGACATATTTACCACTGTGTTACATCGCCTTTCCTTTTAACAACACTCAGTAAACGTTTGGGAACTGAGGAGACCAATTTTTGAAGCTTTTCAGGTGGAATTCTTCCCCATTCTTGCTTGATGTACAGCTTAAGTTGTTCAACAGTCCGGGGTCTCCGTTGTCGTATTTTACGTTTCATAATGCGCCACACATTTTCAATGGGGGACAGGTCTGGACTGCAGGCAGGCCAGGGGAGGACCCGCACTCTTTTGCTACGAAGCCACGCTGTTGTAACACGTGCAGAATGTGGCTTGGCATTGTCTTGCTGAAATAAGCTGGGGCGTCCATGAAAAAGACGTCGCTTGGATGGCAGCATATGTTGCTCCAAAACCTGTATGTACCTTTCAGCATTAATGGTGCCTTCACAGATGTGTAAGTTACCCATGCCTTGGGCACTAATGCACCCCCATACCATCACAGATGCTGGCTTTTGAACTTTGCGCCTATAACAGTCCTGATGGTTCTTTTCCTCTTTGGTCCGTAAGACACGACGTCCACAGTTTCCAAAGACAATTTGAAATGTGGACTCATCAGACCACAGAACACTTTTCCACTTTGCATCAGTCCATCTCAGATGAGCTCGGGCCCAGCAAAGCCGGCGGCGTTTCTGGATCTTGTTGATGAATGGCTTTTGCTTTGCATAGTAGAGCTTTAACTTGCACTTACAGATGTAGCGACGAACTGTAGTTACTGACAGTGGTTTTCTGAAGTATTCCTGAGCCCATGTGGTGATATCTTTTACACACTGATGTCGGTTTTTGATGCAGTACCGCCTGAGGGATCGAAGGTCACGGGCATTCAATGTTGGTTTTCGGCCTTGCCCCTTACGTGTAGTGATTTCTCCAGATTCTCTGAACCTTTTGATGATATTACGGACCGTAGATGGTGAAATTCCTAAATTCCTTGCAATAGCTCGTTGAGAAAAGTTGTTCTTGAACTGTTCGACAATTTGCCCACGCATTTGTTCACAGAGTGGTGACCCTCGCCCCATCCTTCTATGTGGATGACTGAGCATGTCAAGGAAGCTGCTTTTATACCCAATCATGGCACCCACCTGTTCCCAATTTGCATGTTCACCTGTGGGATATTCCAAATAAGTGTTTGATGAGCATTCCTCAAATTTCTCTGTCTTCTTTGTCACTTGTGCCAGCTTTTTTGAAACATGTTGCAGGCATCAAATTCCAAATGAGCTAATAATTGCAAAAAATAACAAAGTTTACCAGTTCGAACGTTAAGTATGTGGTCTTTGCAGTGTGTTCAATTGAATATAGGTTGAAAAAGATTTGCAAGTCATTGTATTCTGTTTTTATTTGCGATTTCCACAACGTGCCAACTTTTCTGGTTTTGGGCTTGTACATGTATGCACATGTACCGGTATGTACATGTATGCACATGTACCGGTATGTACATGTATGCACATGTACCGGTATGTACATGTATGCACATGTACCGGTATGTACATGTATGCACATGTACCGCTATGTACATGTATGTACATGTACCGCTATGTACATGTATGTACGTATGTATGTATGCATGTATATATGTACGTGTACATGTACATGTATGTATGCAAGTATGTATGTACCGGTATGTATGTAAATGTGACAGTATTTACCTCTCCATGGCCAATGTCCATTGCTTCCAAGTCATCAACACGAGACTTCCTCACCCTGGGGCGGCCGTGGTGTAGTGGTAATGGCAGTCGACCCCTGATCGGAAGGTTGGAGGTTCGAATCCCGCATCCGCCCACCATGTGTCGTTGTGTCCCTGAGCAAGACACTTAACCCCGAGTTGCTCCCGGTAGGTCTGGATGGCGCCTTGCAAGGAAGGCTACCACTACCGGTGTATGAATGTCTGAATGAATGGGTGGATGGCTGGTATTGTAAAGCACTTTGGGGCTCCTCACAGGGGGCTGGAAAGCGCTATATAAATAAGCTCCATTTATCCTCTCCCTGCGAGATCGCTCTTCCTAGAAAACAAAACCGAGCTGTGACGGTCCACACAGACAAATGGTTTTATGGCATAACTTCACAAACAGGAAGTCTTACCCAAATTATGTCCTCCTTCTCGGTCTCCTGAAGCTGGTAGAGGATTTTTGACAGCTCCTGATCCGACTCCATTTTCCCTATGATACGTTCCTTTTCTGCTTCACTCTGAGCACTCGCCAGCATGGTACAATACTGAACTGTGCGTGTGAAAAACACAAACAATTTCAAAATATTAATTATTATTATTAATAATAATATATCTCCTTCACCGTATTCATCTGAGTGTTCATCTCGTACTTTTCCAAACTGGTCTTCATCTCCTTCCTGCAAACCAGAAAAATGATTACTTTTATAATTTATTTTGAGCACAAACATCTGGATGTTCCAAAGCTTCTGAGGACAAAATTTACAATAACTTTCATCAGTGAAATTCAAAGTCAGGTGAATCTTATTTTCAATGAGGGTCAGTTCGTTGTGCAGAAAGCTGAGAACAAAAAGGAATATACAGGTAGTCCCCAACTTACGAGCGCTCTTACTTACGAGGTTCCGGACTTACGAGCTGGCGAATTTTTGGAAAAAACGCAAAAAATACCGAGTTTTTCTGTGTTTTTTCACCACAGTTCGTTAGCTAAACATGTGGACACACGTTTCCGATCATTTTTATGCACTCATAAGCAGTTTTTCGATGAAAAACAAGTGTTTGTAGTCGCGCTAGCAAAACCGTTCCAACTTACGAGCGAAATTCCGGACTTACGAGACACGTGGCGGCCGTTCCAATTTACGAGATTTCCGTGTTACGAGCGCCTCGTTGTAACGGAACTCGCTCGTAAGTCGGGGACTACCTGTAACATCATGAAAAAAAACCTTTACCTCTTCATCAGATTCAAACTGCACATTCACACCATATGTTTCATCAATGCTGTCATCTGTTAATAAATGGAAATGTCTCGTCACATTAACAGGAATAAAAATCTTAAAGAGTAAACATAGCTGCACTATAGATATCTCCTAAATTTTCACAAGTTGGCATGAGTTGTCTAAAACGTTCAAGTGTGAGAGGGCCTTATGACACATTCATTCTGATGTTTAAGATGAATAGATAAATGAATAAGTCATTTAATGGTGATGGATTTTACTCACATGAAGCGTCACCTTCTTCAAGCTTGAAGATGCTTTTCCAAACAGGGATTTCCTGTAATAACATTAACCAGACTTGTGGTTATAAATTAGAAAATTAAGAAAAAAACTATTTTAGTTTTACAGTTCGAATTACATTACACATGAGAATAATCACTTATTCATTACATGTCAAGCTCAGATATTTGTGTGGGTCCGAGTACAAATGCAGCTGCCAGGAAAAAGACAAAGAGAAGATATATGGATGCAGTTAGAGAGGACATGAAGGTAGTTGGAGTGAGGACATGAGGATGCAGAGGACAGTGAGGTGGAGGAGGATGACTCGCTGTGGCGACACCTGAAAAGGGAAAAGCCGAAAGAAGAAGATGCTCACCGTTTCACACAGGGACCCTTTGCACAGCTAACAGAAGCTAGCTAGTAGTTGTTGAGCAGACTGAAATGGGAGGTTTGCTGGTGGCCTGTCTGATCCGTGATCAACAAGCCAAGGGGCAGCAGAACCAAACGTTTGGTTCAGGTTGCTATTATTTTTTTAAGTGTTTGCAGTCTGTGCGACTCACTCGTGTATCCTCTTAGCTTAGCTGCTAAGAAGCAACTGGGGGAAGACACCCCGCGTGCCTCCACCTTTCTTTTCCCTGCGACTCTTAACTTCCACGGCACGCGAGAGCACAATTGCCTCAAACGAAAATTTAAAATTATATTGTGGAATATTGCCACTAGCTAGGTTTATGTTAAATATCATTAGTTGGCTAGCTCTACCGTTAGCTAACACGAGCTGAGACAATACCCATATTTCTGCGAGAAATGCACACCAACATCGCCTGTTAAAAAACATTTAAATACCAACTTCATACATTATGATTAAAAAAACATACTTACTGGTATCTGTTACGATATTTCCCAAGAGAAGAGTGAAACGCGCTCAAAAATGAGGCATGCGCAGTGTGCGTGTGTGGTTCTATTCTGAGCATGCGCGAGATGTCTTTTTATCGCGA
>JBBPBX010030527.1:0-12969 GCA_038048925.1 Garcialebias charrua
GCCAGCCTCCAGTCCAACTTCTACAGTGTGCTTCGTTAGAGGATAACATGTATTTTGAGTTTAAATGTTAGAAAACTGAAAGTTATGCACCATAACTCATGTTCCCTGAAGGAAGGGAACGAGGTGCAACATAAATGCTATGGGAAATTGCGCTCTGCGCGATTACCTGAAGGAATACAATCACGCCTTTACGGCAGAGGCATCAGAGTCACGCCAGAGACCCCGCCCTCTGGGTACTTAAGGTGCTGACGCCCATCCTACTTTCTCCATAATGCACTTCACCAAGCTTTCAGCATTGAAAAGGGCCAAGTATGTTGCACCTCGTTCCCTTCCTTCAGGGAACATGAGTTATGGTGCATAACTTTCAGTCCTCTTATCAGTCAGTCACTTGGTGACACATAAATGCTATGGGAACGTAATTCATTCATGCCCTTGAAATGCTCAGTAAAATGCATCCTAGTGTGAATGTCTGCCTTCATTCAATAGGCATCCCAAGGTCACTTTCTACTGTGTGTTAGAAAGGACACCCTGAGTGACATCACACGCAGTAACGTCCAAACTGTAATGCTTTGCAAACGTATTTGTAGAGCTCCAGTTCGCAGCCGCACAGATGTCTGCCACTGGTACACCCTTGAACAACGACCACGAGGTGGCCAGGCCCCGAGTGGAGTGGGCACGCACTCCAGAGGGCACCTGTTGACCTTTGCTACTGTACGCCCTTTTAATGGCCTCAGTCACCCAGTGTGAGAGGCACTGCTTTGATAGGGCCCTGCCAGTAGCTGGTGCCGCAAAGCACACAAACAGTTGATTTGTTTTCCTCCATTCAGCTGTTCTCTGCATGTAAGTGCTTAGAACCCTCACAGGGCAGAGAGCCCTCAGCCTTTTCTGCTCCTGAGTGAGGACAGGAGCAGGAGGAAAAGAAGAGAGATCAAAGTCCAGACTTCTGGGGTTCAGAGTCAAGACCTTAGGGATATATGCAGGATTAGGCCTTAGGGTGACCTTTGACCCGTCGGGGGAGAACCTGGTACACATTGGGTGCATGGACAAAGCATGGAGTTCACCCACATGTTTCGCCGAACATAGAGCCAGAAGCAGAGCGGTCTTATAAGATAATAAATCTATCTTAATGTCGCTCAGTGGTTCGAATGGGGGGTCACAGAGAGCCCTCAAGACCAGAGTAAGGTCCCATCCAGGGGTCAATGTCCTGCTGAGGGGTCTCTTCCTTAGCATACCCTTCATAAATCTCATTATGAGCGGGTGCGCGCCAGGCGTCCTACTCCCCCAGCCCTTGTGACAAGTTGAAATAGCTGATAAAACACCTTAATGGTTGAGAAAGAACGATTTTTCTCAAGCAGGTCTTGAAGAAAGGTGAGGAGCTGGACCAAGCCACATGAATAAGAAATGATATTTCTTTCCATGCACCAAGCTTCAAAAATACGCCATTTCTGGGCGTGGAGAGACTGTGTTGACACAGCTCGAGCGTTTTGAATGGTATTTACCACGTTTTCTGGTAGGCCTGAGGCCACCAGTCCGTTCTTCTCAGCCACCAAGCTGAAATCTGCCACAGCTCTCAGCATAAGTGGCAAGGCTGTTCCCTTTGGTGACATGGCAGATTCCTGGAGAGGAGCAGGTGACGGAACCAGCTTCTTCTCGAGGGTCCTGGTTTCTGTGGCCCTTTGAGGGTCAACCAGGTTAGGGAGAGGATCCTCTTGCAGATGCACCTCCAAACCTCTCTGATCGAGAGTGTTAGGAGGCAGAGACAATCTGCTGCCATTATTGGGCAAAAGCGAAACAGAATGCCTGTTTCTGCTTTTGTGAGGAGTCATGGTTCGGAGTGGGTGCAGGTTCTGGATACGAGCAGACCTCCTGACTCCAGCCCGCTTCACGGTTGGGTCTGGATCATTATTCTCCGGTCTCATCAGTGCCCTGGGGCCTGATGAACCTCCAGGAGGCTGCGTTTCACCTGATGCGGGGGTGTCATTTAATAGTAGAACTGATTCAGTACAACGAGCATGGTCACGCGCTGCAGGATCATTGCTTGAACAGGGCATGTCGCCCAGTGAGGATAAGTGGACAGTTTCAACGGGCGGATGTGAAGCTGTCTGAGATAGTCCTCCGTGTTGAGCAGTTTTTTTGTTTGGTTGGTGACAGAAAGTCCAGTCCCCTTCGGTTAGAAGGAAGAGGAGACTGATTTAGCCCTGGCGTCATTTCTGCTCTGCATTGGATATTTACACATGCTGCAGTATCACCACTTCCTTTGTGAGCGTGTGACACAGATTTTGGCCTCTGGGCTTCCCTCCCGTCACTCACTGGGATCCATTGAATGGGAGCTGACCCGGAAGGTGGGCTGCCAGGTTCTGTTGGCGCGCACCCCTGGAGCGCGGACGTGTCACAGGTTTGTTTGATTTGTGTATTGCCGGCCCCGTGAATTACAACGGGGCGGGGACTGGAACACGTGATCCCCCTCACCTGTCTCTGTGAGGACTGACGGGCTTGTTTGCCGGCGCCTCTGGCACTGTCTGTTGTCGACAGACCCGAGGCACCCAGCTGGGGCTCATTGATTAGACTAACACCCCGTGAGCCGTGAGGGAGGGGGGAAGATGGCCCCCGCCCTTTATGTCGGCTGGAAGAACAGAGGGGGCCGTGCTGCTGATGTTACTGTGTTTAGTTTGTTGTTTGTTGTTTGTTTTTTTTGTTTTTGTTTTTGGTCAAGAAACAGAGAGGGGCTGTTTTCTGAACTTTATTCGTGCTTATGTGTAACGACATATTTGACTTTATGTCACTCACAACAGAAAAAACATGATTTGTGTGTAAAACAAAGTCACCAGCTTTTTGTACCATGTTACAAACAAAGTCTGGACGTGAACAGATCATTTCCCGTACCACATGGTCGGGTGATCGTGTAAAGTCAAGAAGAGGGCCTGGTTCGTCAGGTCCATTTCTGTCTGGCGTCCCGGTTCGCCTAGGAGGCCCTGTGCCGGACCACCTGGCGGGGAACAAATCTGTTCTTACTCCAGGCGTGTTCGGTCTGAGGCAGGTCCGGCGGTGGTCTCCGCCGGTGCTCGGCCTCATATGCCGGCCACTTTTGCGGTGGGACACGTGTGGTCGAGTGGTGTCGAGGCTGCGGGATGCTCCCAGCTGACTCCCTGGGGAGGGGGGAGGGCGAAGGCTCTTCTGGGGATGCCTACCCTGAGAGCTCCCAGCCTGTTTGCGCCTCTGGTCCAGTCTGGTCTGAATCCGATCCAGAGCTTTTCGAATAATCCCGTCGGCTCTATGGAGTGGTGCAGAAAAGGAATTTTCTGTCCCTCCGGGAGGTCAGTTAGGGTCATCCACAGATGGCGTTGTACGATGACCACCTCAGTCATGCCTCTGCCTTGTGCAATAGCTGCTGGGGACTATCATGCAGAGCTCAAAGTCTGTCACCCTGCAGGCTTCTTCTAGCACGTCTGCGGCAGCCTGTCTGTCCATCGTTACCTGGAGCTCTTGCAGTTTTTCAGCCAGGTACCCCTGCATCATGGCGGACGCGTTCATTGCGCGCGTTGCAAGGCCCTGAGCCCTGTAGCATTTCTTGAGCAAAGAAGCCGAGGCTCGACAGGCTTTGCTGGGCAAAGTTGGTTTGGTCCCGGATGACCTGGGACCAGGTGAGACGCCAGCGTGTCCTCCATTTGTGGCACATTGGATATACCCGCTGCATCCATCCCGTCCACGTCGAGGAATTGTGAGTACAGCAGCAGCATAGGAGCCCTGGGCTGAGTCCAGGTGCGAGTCAGCTCCGTGAGGAAATACGGAAAGATGGGCATTCTTTGCCTCGTGGCGGACTACTATTTTGAATAAAAATGATTTCCTGCCAACCTCGTGACTTGTTGACGGGGTGGAGGTTATGGCCATGGGATCTGTAGCGCGTCCGTTGCTCTGCGACACAAGTCGAACAGAGCAGGGATGGAAAAGTCGGTCTCCGGGAGCACAGGCGCCGGGGTGTGAGCGAGGTCTCACTCCTGTTTGTCGTGCTCAGTGTCGGCGTTGTCAGCAGAAAATTCACCTGAGGCTGAAATCGAGATCTCGTCCTCGTTCATCAAGCCTCGAGTGTCGAAGTCGGCTGTTAAGTCCCCGATGGGAGCTATCGCATCCGGGCTGTCGCCCCATTCGCCCTGGGTGCTGTCTTCCAGGGCCATGTTCTCAAGCTCCGGCGTGGAAGTGAGAACTAAGTCGTGTCCTGGTCAGCTGGCGCTGCAGCAGCGCCAATGGCTTTGGCGACAAAGTCTGCCCGGTGCCTCCTCACCGCCTCAAGCATCTGGCTGCAGTGTGGGCATGAGTCGGGCGCATCCAGCGCCATGTTTGCGTGTAACATTCCCAGGCAGACAGGACAGGCCTCATGGGTGTCCGTCGCCGAGAGGGAAAAACCGCATCCGCTGGAGCAGGCGCGCGAGGTCGGGCTCGCCCTCCTGCCAGTCTTTTTTGGAGGTCTTGTCTTTCGCTTTCCTTTCCCCGGAGGCATGTCCGAGATAAGGCGAGCGAGTCCTTCCAGAATCCTTTTTATTTATATTTGAGTCAGAGTCAGAGTCAGAGAGTCTTTATTGTCATTTGCACCGCATGTGGTACATGTGATGAAAACGAGATTATGTACACAGGGTCCCAGTTACATCCAACAACAAATGCAAGAGAAAAACAGTAATAACATCTAGGATTAACTAAGAAAAACATCAACTAGTAATACACTAAGCCCTAATGTAGTAGAAAAACATCATTATAAACAGCAGCACGAACATGAGTCTGTATGAGCAGATGGTCACAAATGAACACAGCAACAAGAAAACAGATCAGCATCAGCATGATGTGATATTTTGCAGTGTTTATTCTTATTATTTATTTATTCATGAGTCTAACAGCCTCAGGGTAGAAGCTGTTCCTCAGTCTAGTGGTTCTACATTTGATGCTCCTCAACCTCCGTCCTGAGGGGAGTGGGGCAAAGAGTGAGTGTGCTGGGTGAGTGAGGTCTTTCATGATGCAGGTGGCTCTTTTCCTGCATCTGGAGGTGTAAATGTCTGTGATGGTGGGGAGACTGACTCCAACAGACTTCTGTGCAGCCTTCACCACTCTCTGTAGAGCTTTCCTCTCTGCAACTGTGCAGCCTCCATGCCACACGTTGATGCTGGAGCACAGGATGCTCTCCACTGCACACCTGTAGAAGGAGGAGAGACGTCTCCTCCGTCGCTTTGCTTTCGCTGGCTAGCCTGCTACAAATTAGCAAAGGTAGCGATGTGACGCAGTTTAGCGCCGTCGAGTGAAGCAGTCTGCGGAGAGAGGAGAAGAAAAAACTTTGGGGTTAAGGAAGAATTCTCTGTACGCCCTGTGTAGGGAGCAAGCTCACCTCTGGTCGAGCGATGAAGCACAAAGAAGTCCCACGAAGAGAGTTGAGTTCAGGTTTAAGTGAGGTGAAGGGCAATAAGAGGAGAAAGTAGGATGGGCGTCAGCGCCTTAAGTACCCAGAGGGCGGGGTCTCTGGCGTGACGCTGACGCCCCTGCCGTAAAGGCGTGATTGTATTCCTTCAGGTAATTGCGCGGAGCGCAATTTCCCATAGCATTTATGTTGCACCGAGTGACTGACTGATAAGGGAACTGCTATTGTAATTGCTGTTCCACAAGCTGCTACTCAAACAGACCTGTGACTGACTGAGCACCTGTGACTGAGCACCTGTGGAGGAAGTGGACGCGGGCACACCTTGGCTGCCGCTGCTCCTCGTACTTTTTGCTTTTTGAAGCCTTTTTTATTACTTTCTGCTGTTTTTTTTCACCGAGCCTTGTTGGACATTTCTACCTTTCTTTGAACCTTTCTACCTTTCTTGAACGCAGAGTGCGGCAGGCGTTGAGCCTGTGTACAGCACCTGTGTGGACATTTCTACCTTTCTTTGAACCTTTCTACCTTTCTTGAACGCAGAGTGCGGCAGGCGTTGAGCCTGTGTACAGCACCTGTGTGGACATTTCTACCTTTCTTTGAACCTTTCTACCTTTCTTGAACGCAGAGTGCGGCAGGCGTTGAGCCTGTGTACAGCACCTGTGTGGACGGACGCGGACATTTCTACCTTTCTGTGATTAAGTTTTGTGTTTTAGTTAGTTAGTTTTAGAGCAACTGTCTTTTCTGACTGCGTTGTGGATCTGCAAACATTATAAGTTGCCGGTCAAAGCAGATGACCGCTTGTCCTGAGCCTGGGTCTGCTAGAGGTTTCTTCCTTCTAAAAGGGAGTTTTTCCTTTCCACTGATGCCATTGTGCTTGCTCAGGATGGGAGATCGTGGCGAAGCCAAGATTTGACTTGTTTGCTGGATTCATTAGATAGAAAACTTTACTAGTCAAACCGGAATTTTAATAGTAGGAGCTGCTAGCTCCCGCTAGCTTCAACACAAATTTAGCTTCGAGAACCACGTAGCTGCACTTATTGTTCACTTACCTGCTGCCTCTCTCAACTTCCTGTGTCCTTTGGACTGTTCTGGACTCTCTCCTGTACTCCTTCAAGGTAATGCTCGTTCGAGTTACATCTCTCTGCTTCTTGTATATCTTTTTCGGAGCCGTGGGCCTGCTGCTAGCGGCTAGCTCTGTGCTAGCCTCCACCGGCTCGTGGATGTTGACGTATTCCGCTTCGCAGTTGTTTGAACTTAACAACTGCTCCATTCCTCTTTCTATTTCCACCATCAAACAACTGGGACTTCTGCGTAGACCTCGTTACATCCATAGAAGCTCTCGAAGGAAAACCGTTTATTCTCAAGCGAACTCGGATTCGATTAGTGCTGTCTGGGCTGAAAGACGTGTCGCACCTCGATGGCGTCATCAGAACGCTGCGTCTGTAGGCCTTTGTAGTCCTCTGCGCACGAAGTGGCGAGGAAAACGTGGAGTGGACTTCAGTCTGCTTAAACCGGTTCAAAAAGCTCCTATTCCAACTGGTATTAAATTAGAACTTTTCAATGTGCAGTCTCTTTCCAACAAGTCATGTTTAATTCATGATCACATTCTGGAGAAGAACTTGGACCTCATGTGTCTTACAGAGACGTGGCACCAACCAGAGGTGTTCAGTTCTCTGAATGAGGCGTGTCCCTCTGGATACAGTTATCTGCAGAGAGCCCGCAGCACTGGCCGCGGTGGTGGTCTGGCGGTAATTTATCGCAGTAATTTAAAATTGTCTCATCTGTCTTCTCAGGACTTTTCTTCTTTTGAATGTCTGGCTTTCAGCTTCAAAGCCCCACTCCTGATGAATGTTATATTAATTTATAGACCTCCCAAACCGCATGTTTCATTTAACTCAGAGATGCATGACCTCCTCACTTTTTTCTGCACCTCCCCTGTGAAGACTATTTTTCTTGGCGACTTAAATATCCACGTGGACAATTCTTCTTCACCTCTGGCAACAGATTTTAAGTCTCTTCTGGACTCTCTTAATCTCACTCAACATGTTGACGCCCCTACGCACAGCAGGGGGCATACTCTGGATTTGGTGATTACAGACACTGTACTCATCAATAACTTATCTGTATATGACCTGGGTGTCTCAGATCACAGGGTCATCTCCCTGGAAGTGCCTTCATCTTCGCCTGCTTCAAACCCAAAACGACCCATCCAGTTCCGTGACCTTAAAAACATTTCCCTTGATGTTCTGTCTGCTGATCTTCACACCCTGACCGCTGTCAATCATCCTTCTGCAGATGACTCTGTGGATTACTACAACCAATCTCTTCGGGAGCTCCTGGACCTACACGCCCCCTTGAAGACAAGACTGGTGTCTTTCTCGCGTTCAGCCCCTTGGTACACTGATGAGCTGCGCAAGATGAAGGCAACTGGCCGTGCTATTGAGAGACGTGTAAAATCATCTGGTCTCTCTGTGCATAAGCAGGCATATAAAGAACATCAGAAAGCGTACGCCTTTTCTTTAAAAGAAGCACGCTCCAAATATTATTCTAACATCATCAACACCTGCCCTGGAAACTCTAAACAGCTCTTCTCCACAATCACTCGTCTGCTTAATCCCATTAAGCAAACTCTTGAGGACTCTGCTCAAAAATGCGACCTGTTTCTTTCATCTTTTAAAACCAAAGTTGACACTATCAGATCTCAGCTCCACAACCTCCCCGTTCTCAGTGTGCCACCCACCCGTCTGCATTCTGGGACCCTAAACAGCTTTGACGAAGTTGTTCAGAGTGAGGTGGAGGCCATCATCAAGAAAATGAAGCCTTCATCCTGCGCCCTGGATCCTTTCCCCTCGTCTCTCATAAAAACCAATCATTCTGCAATAGGCCCACTTATCACTCAAATAATAAATCAGTCTCTACAATCTGGTCATGTTCCACTGCCTCTAAAAACCGCCATCATTAGGCCTCTTCTGAAAAAATCTAATTTGGATCCCGACATTTTTTCTAATTACCGCCCAATTTCACACCTCCCTTTTCTGTCTAAAGTGCTGGAAAAAGCTGTTGCTGCTCAGCTGCAGGATCACCTACAACAACACTCCCTGTATGAGAAGTTCCAGTCTGGATTCAGGGCAGCTCACAGTACAGAGACTGCATTGCTGAGAGTTACCAATGATGTCCTCTTGGCTGCTGACACTGGCTCTCCCTCCATCCTTGTCCTCCTTGACCTCACTGCAGCCTTCGACACTGTGGACCATAGTATCCTCCTCCACCGTCTTCATGTGGAGGTCGGTCTCTGCGACACCGTCCTGGACTGGTTCAAATCTTTCCTCTCCAACAGGCTGGAATGTGTTAGTCTTGGCAACGCCACGTCCCAGACAGTCTGTGTCTCCTGTGGTGTCCCTCAGGGGTCGGTTCTGGGGCCCCTGCTGTTTTCCCTTTACATGCTGCCTTTAGGTCAAATTATTAATCAGTTCAACATTTCTTTTCACTGTTATGCCGACGATACACAGCTCTACATCAGGACTGGAGCATCCTCATCTTCCACCTTGTCATCTCCATCTTCACTCACTGCCCTCTCTGCCTGCCTGGAGGCAATTAGGGAATGGATGAATCAGAACTTTCTTCAATTAAACTGCTCCAAGACTGAGGCCATACTGATTGGCACCCCTCACCAGGTACAAACATCTCCTATAACAAGACTTTCCTTTTCTGGACAAGACATCCCCCTCTCCACCTCTGTTACTAATCTTGGAATAAAAATGGACTCCAATCTTACATTTGAAAATCACATTAAGCATCTGTTTAAAACTTGCTTCTTCCATCTTCGAAACATCTCCAGACTTCGCCCATCCCTAACTTTTTCCGATGCTGAGAAGCTCGTCCATGCTTTTGTCTCCTCCAGGCTCGACTACTGCAACTCCCTGTTTATTGGAATCCCTGGCAAAAACCTTCAGAAACTTCAATATATTCAAAACAGTGCAGCAAGGATCTTGTTGAGAGTTCGTAAATTTGAACATATTACGCCCATTCTCCATAACCTTCATTGGCTTCCTGTCGCCTACAGAATTCAGTACAAAACTGCTCTCATCACACATCAATGCTTACACGGAACTTCACCAGATTATCTGAAGGATATTCTTATTCCATACTCATCCACCCGTTCGCTGCGGTCACAGAACAGTAATCTCCTTCACATTCCGAGAACCAAATTAAGGACCATGGGTGACCGGGCTTTCAGTGTGGCTGCCCCCCGCCTGTGGAACTCTCTTCCTGACTGTCTGAGAGCCCCACAGTCTGTGGTTGACTTTAAGAGCGGCTTGAAGACCTTTCTTTTCAACCGAGCATACTCTACCTCCTCATGATTCTACTTTTGATCTTAGCTGATACTGTTATTGATTTTAATTGTTTTATTATTTGTTTTATTGACATTTAATTCTGTTGCACCTTGTAGCACTTTGAGATTTTCATTAATGAAAAGTGCGTTATAAATTGAATTCATTATTATTATTATTATTTACTTTTGTCTCACACTTTGTACCCCATGGTTTATATGCAGGAGTGTGTTATTTATGTATATTTTGTGAGTTGCAAAATATGTGTTTTAATATTTTATTTTGAAAGACATCATGCCATCTCTTGGTAGCTTCCTATCATTCCTAACATTTTCCTATGACAGACATGGATGCTCATGGCTCCCTGCACCCTGCCCCTCATGGGGACAGGTGTTTGTGACACAGAGAGAATGCCCTCAGGTAATCAGATATACAAGGTATTTTGCTCATGGTTTCAAATACCCAACCATAACTCCCCCCACTCTGTCATAATGTGACTAGAAGTCTAACCTGAATGACCAGCAAAGTATTCTCGAGGACCAACCCCCAAGAAAGACATGAATTAATTTCTTCAGATCGTTCCCGCGGGTTTATCGTATTTTGCGCTTCATGCACAGACCCGTTCATTTTTTCGGCAATAATGGAAAATGCACAGAGAATTTCTTATTATGCAGCTTTCATGTTTAAAGCAGTCGGCTGTCCAGGAGGAAACATATCTGCAGCCCGTAAGCTTTGCTTCAACGTGTGTCGATGGTCAGGATTGGAGACGCAAAGCAGTCAAGTCTGGTACATGTTTTAATAAAAGTTTTTAAATTATTTCTGTGTGACATCTTTCTGTGTCAGTAAATGTGTTTAAACACTGGGATCGCATTTTAAACTCACATCTGAACACAAAAAGGAGAAAAGCGTCTTCCCCCCTCCCCTTCCGTAGACGAGAGATCAGCGGTGGACAATCAGATTTATTTTAAAGCAGTCAGTCAAGACTGGTACATATTTAAATAAAAGTATAAAAATAAAAAAACATCTCTGTGTATGGTAAATATGTGTTTAAATACCAGTATCTCATTTAAGCTTAAACGAGGGAATTAAACAGAGCAAAGGAACTAATTTAATAAATATTTACCGCATTCACTATTTGACTTCCGGTCACATGACCTTGATAAGACTGGATTTTACCGGTAAATAATTTTAAAATAATTTCAGTTATGTAGGTGTTTGGCACAGTTCTGTCCAGTGATTATGCTTAGATAGTCATTGTGTTCATTTTGAAGGTATAATGGTTATAACCATGTCAGACAGCAAATCTTCATAATGACTCGTGACGATCTTGCAGTCTGAGCGTGTGTTGAAAGCAAGCGTTATTCTGTGAAACTCCATCTGCTGGCTGATTCTTATACAACAAGAAAGCTGCACATTGTGACGGAGCAACCTGGGGGTACGGTACAGATTCTAATGTTAAAGGGGACCTCAGATGTATTTTTTAAATTTTTATGGTATTTCTGTGGGATATCCAGACCCTATTCCTTCAATTTAATGCACAAAATAATTATTAGATAATCAATTATACCCTTTTTAATTCTGCCATTTTTAACTTTCGTTTTGAACGACCGGTTTCTTGAAGTCCACGCCCTTCAACGATCTGTTCACGCCCTCTGTAACAGCCAGTATCTGTAATGTGTTGTTGTTTTAAAATTAGCTCTTTTTTTATTACTCATTTGACTTACTGTTAGTGTTAGCTTAAGATAACTTACCGAAACCCGTCTGAGCGCGCCGCAGTTTGCTGCTCCTTTTAGCATTAGACCACCCGAATCCGAAGCTAATGTTAGCTTGTTCCTCTTCCGGTTTTCGCCAGCTCCGCTCGTGAAGCACGCGGAGATTTTGGGAGTTATCGCTGTTCCAGTGAAGACAACACAAAGTTCACCAAGTGTCTCCCGTAAATTAATCTGTAAGGAGAAGGTCCTCTTGCTGCGAGCCTGCTGCGAGGCTGCTGCAAGGCTGTACAGTTGAAGCTCCGCTCCATCGCGCCGGAAGAGGGTCCCGTCGAACCCGGTCCTTCCGCCTGTGGTCCGCTCGTTTAATTTTTGCCGGCTGCGCGTTGGCAGCGATCGCAAATACACTAAAAATTGAACTAAAACATAAAAATAACAATTATACTTTATTTATAAAGCCATTTAAAAAAACACAGCTGCAACAAAGTGCTGTACACATGAAATTAAGAACATATAAACAAAAGATGAGATGAAATCATGAAAAACAACAGTCATGTGTTTAATACAGAAGTGGGTTGAGCCTAACCAGGGGTTGCTAGGTGAGGGGCTGGACTCAGGTTTGATCTGATTGGCTGGCGGCTTGTGACGTCAATAAATGCAGGAAGTGTGAATCCTGGTGTATTTATCAAAAATAAATAAATCTACTTAGAGTAAATAAACCACTGGGTGCATTTTTTTGGCACAAGGACTGTTTTTTTATGAAGTAAATACCCAAAGTTTAGTAAAAAAAACATTAAAAAGTGAATTTTGCATGTGTGGTCCCCTTTAAACGTTGGATGCCTGCGGGTAGTGATGAGCAAAAGAAGCTTTTATAAAAGCATTGAACCAGTTGGCCCAAATGTTTCAAAAATAGGTTCATTTGGTGATGCTTCAACAAATGACCTCTAGTGGCCTCTTGTGGCAATTTGCAATGCTGCTGTCAATTTAGGCATTATGCTTTGGTGGCACACACCAAAGAACTTCAACGACTATTGATAAAGGAACTACTTAAATGTGGTTTTAAAAAACAGATTTATTTAAATCATCAAAGCCTTTTTCATAAGACAGCTCAGTCCGGACCTGATGCGTGTTCAAGCCTCCAACGAGCATTCAGAAAAAACACAAATGCGGATTGCCGAGTTAATTTTACTCGCTTCTGATGCGCCCCTGAGCCGCCACTAGAGGTAGTGTCAGAGGCGCATCCGAGCTGGGCAGACCCACTTGTGAATGAAACCCGCGGATCCGCGCTCAGAATATAATAGATATCATTGTGCGACCGCAGGATTAATCAACAGGCAGATTTATTAACAAGGGAATATTAAAAATGACACGACACGACTACTTGTAAAAGTTAGTTTCGCTTTTTATTTTCCTCTCTCTCTCTAAGCAGCGGAGGAGGTGCTGTCTGTACGCATGCGCTGATCAGTGCAGCCAGCTGTACATTTATTACTGAGGAAATATTAAAAATGACACGACACGACTACTTGTAAAAGTT
>JBBPBX010030527.1:12997-35125 GCA_038048925.1 Garcialebias charrua
TTAACAAGGGAATATTAAAAATGACACGACACGACTACTTGTAAAAGTTAGTTTTGCTTTTTATTTTCCTCTCTCTCTGAGCAGCAGAGGAGGTGCTGTCTGTGCACGCGCGCTGATCAGGGCAGCCAGCTGTACATTTATTACTGAGGAAATATTAAAAATGACACGACACGACTACTTGTAAAAGTTAGTTTTGCTTTTTATTTTCCTCTCTCTCTGAGCAGCAGAGGAGGTGCTGTCTGTGCACGCGCGCTGATCAGTGCAGCAAGCTGTACATTTATTACTGAGGAAACATTAAAAATGACATGACACGACTACTTGTAAAAGTTAGTTTTGCTTTTTATTTTCCTCTCTCTCTGAGCAGCAGAGGAGGTGCTGTCTGTGCACGCGCGCTGATCAGGGCAGCCAGCTGTACATTTATTACTGAGGAAATATTAAAAATGACACGACACGACTACTTGTAAAAGTTAGTTTTGCTTTTTATTTTCCTCTCTCTCTGAGCAGCAGAGGAGGTGCTGTCTGTGCACGCGCGCTGATCAGGGCAGCCAGCTGTACATTTATTACTGAGGAAACATTAAAAATGACATGACACGACTACTTGTAAAAGTTAGTTTCGCTTTTTATTTTCCTCTCTCTCTGAGCAGCGGAGGAGGTGCTGTCTGTGCGCACGCGCTGACCAGTGCAGCAAGCTGTACATTTATTACTGAGGAAATATTAAAAATGACACGACACGACAACTTGTACACGTTTGACGTCTGTCCCACAATAAATACGTTGCAGTCCAGTTCAGCTCCACGCCTCTTTTGGAGCCGTGCTGCGGCTTCATATATGAACACGTTTATGTGAGCGGGACCTACCCGCATTCAACTGTGGTCTTATGAATGTCCCGGGGAGGGTTAAAGCCGGACTGGTCTGTGCGGGAATTGCGCGGATCTGACTTATGAAAGGTGCTCAACTTTCTATGTTGTCTGGTTTGAAAATGTATTTATGCTTACAAGTTGTCAAATAAAGATTGATAAATGTGCATTGAAGAGATTTAATAAAAATGTTGCAATGGTCTTGTGCTTGTGTAACTGTGGCAGAGTCAGAGTCTTTATCATTCTTAAAAATAATGATGAAATGACATCTCCAGCATCTCCATGTTTGGCAGCTCAGGATATGAACCAGGGACCTGTGCACTGAGAGGCAACAGCCCTACCAGTTGCACCACCAGGCTACCTTGATCATCATTTTACTGTAATTATATTAAATACATGGGTTAAATTGGTTAGATATGCTGAACATTACTGTAACTTTTTTTTACATATTTAAATACCAAAGCCACTGATGGAGGTGTTCAACATTTATCATCTAAAACTAATTACTCTGACACAATAATTCTTACCCAGCTCACTTATATCAAATATTCTCTGTTCCCTTCAAACTCTTATATTTGATAGTACAAACATGTTTGTTTGTTTTTCCCCTTGATACAGAAAAGACAAAGTCTTTTAGCCTTGACAATGTTTTGATTAGATGTTCCTGTTGGATCAGAACCATGACTCGTTTGTTTTATCTGTAAGACGTCAGAGCTTGTCAACTCCACCTCCTTCTTGTTTAAATAGCTTGTGATGTCCAGCACAATTCAGATTTGTGCTGGATAATGTATTTTGAGACCAAACTAAGTTTCAGAAGTGCATTAAAAGCCTATCCCCTTTGCAAAGTTTCATTATTTGTGTTAACTCAATTCTCTTGTTTATCTTGTGTGGTTTTTATTAAGGTAACAGGTGTTTAAAATCCCCATCAGCGACCTTATCATGAGCAAGCAGAATGAAGTGTTCCTACATGTTCAAACGACCTCTTTTACTGACTAGCGCCATAATTATTCATTTTTAACAATATCAACAACACAACAGCAAAAACACCTCTGCTCTCCCAACACATTACAGACATTTTAGAGCTGTTTTACAGTGTTGAGCGCTCTCAATTCAAAACTGTCTCAACCTGTCAGAATCGAGACGAAGTGGTGCCAGGGAATCAGCTGTTTGGACCGTGAACCAGTCAAGCGATTCATTCCGACAATGAAACAGTTTGTGTTTTGGACGTCGCGTGTCAGGTGACTTCTTCCACACCAAAGCAGGCTCCAAAGCAGTGGTCCGATGTAATTTTAATGCAGGGTTCAAATCATCTTTTGAAGCTTTTGTTTCATACATACGATCACTACCCGCGGGTAAATAACAGGAGTGTCTTATTTATGTACAAATTGATGATCCATCTTGTTTTGGATAAGTGCGGCTGAGAGAAAGGTATGTCCTAAAGCCTGAGATTTACGGTAATTGGACGTTTTGATACAGGCATGTTGGATTAAAATGCAAATTATATTAGAGCAAGCACATAATAATAATGAGTCTAATAGATTTATTGACAATATTTATTGATTTTACATTTTGATTCAACATTCAAAAGTTGTTCAGACGAGATGAAAGAAGAAGGCTTTTATGAAGCCTTTTGACAACCATCACCATAAAGTCTTTATGCTCAGGAGATTATATACAGGTGCTGGTCATAAAATTAGAATATTATGAAAAAGTTTATTTATTTCAGCAATTCTATTCAAAAAGTGAAACTTGTATATTATATTCATTCCTTACACACAGACTGATACATTTGAAATGTTTATTTATTTTAANTTCTAATACTAATACATAACTAATAATTAATACAATACACATTACGCTATTTCATATATATTTTTTTAACACATTCGTTTTGATCATTTTCTTAAATGTAAACATTGACTTGGCATTTTTAACTACATTCTCCAAGCCATTCCATAATCTAATTCCCTGGATTGAGGTAGAACGTCCCTTCAAACTAGTTCTGAATTGTGGTTTTACAAACATCTCTGTCCCCTTAAGATTATAACAACTTTGTCTTTTAACAAAATGCATTTGGATATTTAAAGGTAATGCATTATTTTGAGCCCTATACATAACTGATAAAATATTATAGTCTACCAAATCATGGAACTTCAATAACTTCAGTTGATAAAATAATGTACTTGATGGATGACGGTAATGTTTTCTAGTGATAATTCTTACAGCTCTTTTCTGTAATACAAAAATAGGCTTTGTGATTGTTTTACACGCATTCCCCCAAACATCAATACAATAGATTAAGTGTGGAACAATGATTGTGTTATACAACAAATACAGAGCTTTATCATTCAATAGGTCTCTGACTTTGTACAGTACTGCAATCGATTTAGCTATTTTTATTCTTACAGAATTTATGTGTTGTTTCCATGTCAGTTTGTCATCAATGATAACACCCAAAAACTTCACCTCATTCACTCTACAAATCTCAACACCCTCAATTTTGAGTGGAACATCAACAGTTTTCTTTTTATTACTGAATATCATGTAATTAGTTTTTTCTAGATTTAATGATAATTTATTTATTTTAAACCAAGTTTGTATCTTGACAAATTCTGTCTTTATCAATTCCAACATTTGTTCTATATCTTCACCTAAACAGAAAAATGTGGTATCATCAGCAAAAAGTACACATTTAAGGAGTCCTGACACATTTACACACAGACCTTTCTTTTCGACCAAGCATACTCTACCTCCTCATGATTCTACTTTTGATCTTAGCTGATATTGTTATTGATTTTAATTGTTTTATTATTTGTTTTATTGTCATTTAATTCTGTTGCTCCTTGTAGCACTTTGAGATTTTCATTAATGAAAAGTGCGTTATAAATCGAATTCATTATTATTATTATTATTATTTACCAAGTCATTCACATATAAAATAAATAGCTTTGGTCCAAGTACAGAGCCTTGGGGAACTCCACATGTGATATTACAGAGGTCAGATCTTACATCATTTATTTGTACAAATTGTTTCCTATCTTTCAAGTAGCTAGATACCCACTGTAATGCTGGTCCTCTAATACCATATTTGTTCAATTTTTCAAGGAGAATGGTGTGATCAATAGTATCAAATGCTTTTTTTAAATCAACAAAAATACTGATACAATATTGTTTTTGATCGACAGCAGTAGTTATTTGTTCCATTAATTCCATGAGAGCCATTGATGTAGAGTTTTTTGCTCTAAACCCATACTGACTGTTGCTTAGAATATTTTGTTTATCTATAAATTGATCTAGTCTGTTCACAAATAGTTTTTCAAGAATTTTTGAAAACTGTGGTAACAAGGATATAGGTCTATAATTGTTGAACACACATTTATCACCATTTTTAAAAAGAGGAACTACCTTAGCTACTTTCATATTATCTGGAAATATTCCTGTTGAAAATGATAAATTACATATATATGTAAACGGCTCAATAACATGGCTCATTATGTCCTTTACAAACATCATATCCATGTCCACCCAGTCTTTTGATCTCTTGTCTGTAAGATTTTTTACTACATTCATTATTTCCTCTTTGTTAGTTCCATTTAGAAAAATACTATTTGCACAACCTGTAATTGAATGGATCACATTATTATCTACCTTTGGTATTTTAGCTGCAAGGCTTGATCCAACATTCACAAAATATTGATTAAAACCATTTACAATTTCATTTTCATCATGAAATTCATCGTTGTCTTTTACAAAATATTTTGAAATACCAGTTTTTGCTTTATGATTCTTCAGAACACTATTCATTACTCGCCATGTTGCTTTCATATCACCATTACTTTTATCCAATAATTTACTATAATATTCTTTCTTATGTTTCCTTATAATCCCTACTAATTTATTTTTATACTTTTTATATTTTTCTTCAGCGCTCTGACTTCGCAATTTCAAGAAACATGAATACAAATAGTTCTTTTTTTAACAAGCATTTCTCAACCCTTTTGTCATCCATGGTTGGTCAACCATATTTCTCTTTGTGTAATTTGTTTGCACACAATTTTTTTCATACAGAGCTTCCAAGATATTCATAAACTCATCATATGCTCTGTTCACATAATCAACATACACTTCATTCCAGTCTTGTTTATCTAGATCCTCTTTTAATTTTTCCACAACTTTTTTGACGTGTTTATGATCTTTTTCTTCGTTGTAACTGCTTTTGTGATGCTTTGATCATTTTTATAGAGTGTGATAACTAGTAAATGATCACTTAATATAGTGCCCCAGGGACCCATCTCTGCCTGATGCCCTCAATAAGTTTTATGCACGTTTTGATGATCCAAACAGACCTGCTAGCACCAGACTCACCTCATCACCAGATGAAGAGCATCTCAGGGTGTCCGCAGCAGAAGTGAGAGGCAGTCTCAGAAAGATTAATCCTCATAAAGCAACCGGACCAGACAACATCCCAGGGAAAGTTCTGAAGGAATGTGCGGACCAGCTCTGTGAGGTGCTGGCTGACATCTTCACCACCTCACTTGCACTGGAGTCAGTTCCCACCTGCCTGAAGACCGCGACCATCATCCCAGTCCCAAAGAGCTCCACAGTGACTGGTCTGAATGACTATAGACCGGTGGCCCTCACCCCGATAGTCGCTAAATGTTTTGAGAAACTGGTCATGTCCCACATCAAGGCAACCGTCAACATCAATGAGGACCCTCATCAATACGCATACCGTGAGAACCGATCAACAGAGGACGCCATTTCTTCCGTGGTCCACACTGCTCTCACCCACCTGGATCAGAAGGACTCATACGTGCGTCTGCTCTTTGTGGACTTCACATCTGCCTTCAACACCATGATCCCCCAAACTCTGATAGACAAACTATCTACACTTGGACTAAGCCCCTCTATTTGTAACTGGATACTAGACTTCTTAACAGACAGACCACAGTCCGTGAAGATCCACAACTTCTCCTCCTCCACCATAACCCTCAGCACTGGCTCTCCTCAGGGATGTGTGCTGAGCCCCCTTCTGTTCACTCTGCTCACATATGATTGTACAGCCACACTTCCAGGCTGTCATATTGTTAAGTTTGCAGATGATACAGCGGTGGTGGGATGCATCACAAACAATGATGAGTCCAGCTACAGACAGGAGGTGGAACATCTGGAGAGCTGGTGCAAAGAGAACAATCTTCACATGAATGTGAAGAAGACAAAGGAGATGATTGTGGACTTCAGAAGGAACAAACACACCCATGCCCCACTGATAATAGGTGGGTCTGCAGTGGAAGTGGTCTCCAGCTACAAATACCTGGGTGTACACTTGAATGATAACCTCAGCTGGAGCAACAACACCACCAGCCTGATCAAGAAAGGTCATCAGAGACTCTACTTCCTCAGACGGCTGAGACGAGCCGGCCTGAGCAGCCCAGTTCTCACCTCGTTCTACAGGTGTGCAGTGGAGAGCATCCTGTGCTCCAGCATCAACGTGTGGCATGGAGGCTGCACAGTTGAAGAGAGAAAAGCTCTGCAGAGAGTGGTGAAGGCTGCACAGAAGTCTGTTGGAGTCAGTCTCCCCACCATCACAGACATTTACACCTCTAGATGCAGGAAAAGAGCCACCTGTATCATGAAAGACCTCACTCATCCAGCACACTCACTCTTTGCCCCACTCCCCTCAGGACGGAGGTTGAGGAGCATCAAGTGTAGAACCACTAGACTGAGGAACAGCTTCTACCCTGAGGCTGTTAGACTCATGAATAAATAAAAATAAAATTAAAATAAACACTGCAAAATATCACATCATGGTGATGCTGATATGTTTTCTTGTTGCTGTGTTCATCTGTGACCATCTGTGACCATCTGCTCATACAAACTCATGTTCGTGCTGCTGTTTATTCCCACTATATTAGGCTTAGTGTATTACTAGTTGATGTTTTTCTTAGTTAGTTCTCGATGTTATTACTGTTTTTCTCTTTCATTTGTTGTTGGATGTAACTGGGACCTCGTGTACATAATCTCGTTTTCATCTCATGTACCACATGCGGTGCAAATGACAATAAAGACTCTCTGACTCTGACTCTGACATCTGCTCCTCTCCCTCTCCACTTTGCTTTTGCTCTGTCTGTCTGTGAAACTGCTTTAGAGCCTTTCTTCTACAAATCTTCCGAATCATGACTATGGACTTGGAATTGGTCAGTTGGTCCCTCAACGCAATTGATAACATTTCTTTGAAGAGAAGGCAGGCTTTAGGCGAGCTGATTTACCCTGTTAGCACGTACGCAGCTGAATATCTCATCGACTTGGAAGACTTGATGATGTGTCTCTCTCTGCTGTCATCTGTGGATTTTAAGGATGCATTTATAATTGGATGTATGATAACTGGTTCTTGCTTTTTGGATTCGGCTGGTTCCTGGTCTATCAACAAACAAGGAAGTCATCGGCAGCAAATCTGGACCTGGTCAGGCTGCCTGCCTTACATGGTGGCTTGGTTCATGTCTCGAGCACTCAGACTCTTGGCAGAATAGCTCAGATCTCTGGGATTATTCTCAGGCATGTTCCATTGGTATGGTCATTTAATTTGGATGTTTTGGAACTGAGTGGACCGACACAAACTCAAGATAGAAGTCATTAAAGTTTTGCCTGTCCCCAAAACAATCGTGTTTATCTGAATTTGGCTCCCTGACTGCCCTTGACAGACCATCTTATCTCAACACGCCTGGAGGTTTTGTAAACATGATGCTCAGCCCCTCCCTGCCCTCCAACTGAGGAATTTCCATGGACTTTTCAGAGGAGCCCAGCTGAATAAACATGCTGTCATCATTTCAGGACTCTGGATTCATCTCTGGTCGTCCTCTGCACCCCACAAGTGTGCATGGATCTCTCCAGAGGGAACTATTTGAACTGAGTGATTTTATCTGAACTCTGCAGTAACTCTGTGCTGCTCATCCTCCCATCCAAATTTATGTTCTCTGTTGAAAGTAAATTTTGCATTTCCTTTGGAAGAGGAATAAAGGTTAAGAGTCGAGAGGAAGAGAGAAGAAGCACATAATCCATGTTGCTTGAGGTCCAGTGTCAATTTTCCACAGTCAATTTTCCACATTAAGTGATGGTTTTGGGTGCCATGTCATCTGCTGGTGTTGGTCCACTGAGTTTTCGGAGGTCCAAGGTCAATGCAGCCATCTAACAGAAGGTTTTAGAGCAGTTCATGCTTCCTGCTGCTGACCAACTTTATGGAGATACAGATTTCATTTTCCAACAAGACTTGGCACCTGCACATATTACCAAAGCAACCAGTACCTGGTTGAAGGACCATGGTATCCCTGTAATTGGACAGCAAACTTACCTGACCTTAACCCCATAGAAAATCTATGGGGTATTGTGAAGAGAAAGACATGAGACACCAGACCCAACCATTCAGAAGACCTGAAGGCCACTATCAGAGCAATCTGGGCTTTCATAACACCTGAGTAGTGCCACAAACTGATCGACTCCATGCCACGCTTCATTGCTGCAGTAATCCAGGCAAAAGGAGCCCCAACTAAGTATTGAGTGATGTATATGCTCATACTTTTCATGTTCATACTTTTCAGTTGGCCAACATTTCTAAAAAGGTCTTAAGTAATATTCTAATTTTCTGAGGTACTGAATTTGGGGTTTTCATTAGTTGTCAGTTATAATCATCAACATTAAAATAAATAAAAATTTGAAATAAAGCAGTCTATGGGTGATGAATAAATATAATATACATTTTACTTCTTGATGGAATTATTGAAATTAATTAACTTTTTCATGATATTCTAATTTTATGACCAGCACCATGCACTACATGCCACTGCAGCTGTGTTCGTCCAGAAGTTGTGTTGAATCAAGCTTATTTGTATTTATGAAAAAGAAGTTTAGCTAGTAAACTTAAAATGTAGAGCCGTATCTACAACTGTGCTTTATTTAATTCTTACCAATATCTTGAGGGTAGCCCTCAGGAATTGGTGGAACCCAAGCAAATTCAGGCCATCCCAAAGTCTCATTCACATTTTGTTTCTCCAGCCACTTAGTTAAGGGTTCAAAGTATTTAATCAGTGAGTTGGCACTCATCTTCCTGGTGCCCATAGCATCTTCAAGCACATCAGGCCAAGGTTTGGAAGAGCCAGGCTGGAGAAGTTTCCTTGGGGAGGAGATAATACTTTTAATGCATCGTTCATGCTGTGTATTAAACAGAGATTCAGTTAGTTGAGATTCAATTAGTTAAGTTAGTTGACTTACTTTAGAATGGCTCCTGCTTCTGCAGATTGGTAGATGTCACATGTGTGCAGGGGACCTGTGTGGTTGGCAGCCTGGCACAATCTCTCATGGAACTGGAATTGCATAATGTAGCTGACAAAATACCTGCATTGGGGTGGGGGGTGGTGGTGATGGGGGTAGGGAGTGTCATTGTTTTGTTATCTTGACTGTTTTTTTTTTATCAGTAGAAATCAGATAACCTAAACACTGTGTTGTTCTGCAGCATGTTTCCTTCCATTGTAGGGTGATTGTGTAATTTAAAAACATGCATACTGTATTTCTCAAATCATCCTTTAAGCACATGTGGTGTACATTTCAGGCATGCATACAATGTACAAAAAGTGGGCAAGTAGAGCACTTGTCATTAAAGTTAGAATGCTTCTGGCACATTTCATTTCATTTCATTTATTTTATTCATTTTATAAAAACAAATACATAAACAAACTCATGTATCATAATAAAATACATCAAGTACAAAGCAGTAAAATTAGGGCAAACAATCTGATTCATGTTTGTGAATGATTCTGTTTACTTTTATTTCAGTCATGGGACAGTACCTGATGTATGGTGTGTTTCCAGGGATATGATATTTTGCACCAGGATCAAATTGCTCGTCTGTACGTCTGATGGGTGGACAAATTCCTTGGTATTTTGTTCTATTTAAAATATTAATGTCATTTTAAGAACATATGTGTCAGCCCTTTACCAATTTAAAGTACATAATATTTGCAAATTGACCTATACAGTACCTGAGGTGCCACCAATCAGAGTTGTAATTGTCTGGAGTGGTACTTCCACTGAACACACTCCATCTCCAGTGGTCAATGAGGTAGCCAAAAGGAAGGAAGGTTATCTTCTTCAGAGCCATCTTCAATAGGGAGTTAAAATCAGTTTCTAGAATAAAAAATATATTGAAACTGGAACATTCCAAACCATTTTGCCAGTTCATCTTTTTTTTTCATTTACCCTTTATTTATACAGGTAGTCTCATTGAGCCATGAGAACTCATTTTCAAGAGAGACCTGTTAGGGAGCAGATGGTGGGGGTTAAGGGCCTTGCTCAGGGGCCCAGAGTGGGGCGAATGAGGGTGGAGGCAGGTGTGTGTGTTTTTCACCTTTTTCCACCCACATTTTTTGATGTTGTCAGTACCTGGGCTTGAACCGAGGATCTTCCAATCACAGGCCCACCGTCAACCTCTGCTCCACCACTCCCCATATTAATTTAAATGAGAGGTATTTGGAAATATTACCAGCATCAGATGCAGACTCCAGCAGGTTGATTTTATGCAAATGGTTTGGTGTGGAAACTGAAAGAGCCATAAGGTCACCAATCGCTTCATGAAAACCAGGGTTGGCTCCATTGCGGAAGCCCACAGGCTGGTCCTTGTACTGCAGGTAATACTGGATGTGTCCCATTTCATGATGAACTGTGATGAGGTCTTCCATCTTCACTGTGGTGCACATCATAATCCTAAAGAATATTAAACATTAACACACCAGAAAGGCGTTCAATACAAGATCAACTGGACTTTATTTGTTGCAGAAAACGTTTTGGCTCCTATCCAGGAGGCTTTTTCAATTCACTGAAAAACAAGCTGTGGGAGTTTGGAGTTATAACAGAACCACGCACCATCATATGTAAATTGCAAGCTGAGATAACACATACAGAGTAGTGTGGTTTACGCAGTCCAGTGCAACGAGGTCTGCTCAGACCGTTACATTGGAGAAACGAAGCAGCCCATTCACAAAAGAATGTCCCAACACAGGAGAGCAACCTCCTCTGGACAAAACTCAGCTGTTCACCTCCACCTCACGGACAAGGGACACTCATTTGAGGACCAGAATGTGCAAATTTTGGACCGAGAGCACAGATGGTTTGAGAGGGGCGTGAAGGAAGCTGTTTATGTTAAGAGAGAAAAACCTTCTCTTAACAGAGGAGGAGGTCTGAGATTTCAACTTTCCAAGACTTATAACTCAGTTTTGGGGCTGATTCCCAAACGTTTTACACCGGAGGGGAGCAGAGGTGTCTTGTCTGTGAATTAGACTAGCAAAGTGTTTTGAGAAACCTCTGTTGTTGGTTTGTGAGGTGTTTTTTGTCAATTTACATACAGTGTTGTGTCTTCTGTCAGAGACCTCAAGGGAACCCCCTACTGTTAAGGTGTGATCTGACAATTTACATGTATGTGTTACCTCAGCTTGCAATTTACATATGATGGTGCGTGGTTCTGTTATAACTCCAAACTCCCACAGCTTGTGTTTCAGTGAATTGAAAAAGCCTCCTGGATAGGAGTCGAAAGGTTTTCTGCAACAAATAAAGTCCAGTTGATCTTGTATAGAACGCCTTTTAGATTTTATCATGCCCTGGACGACTGAGAATCTTCACCAGCATATTAACACACCAGCATTTCAGTCAGAACCAGGAGATAAATGTGATTTACCTGAAATCTTTGTGGTTTAAAAAATCCAAAGCAGATCCTTGACAATCAACCTCTCGGTCCTTAGGCTTAACAAACATAGATTTTTCCCAGAACTCTCTGGGCATAGCCTCTAAACCCAAAGATGTGAAGAACTCTTCAGCCAGATGGAACATGTGAGTGACATTGTAGCCCTGAGAGAGACCATTTGACAAAAATCAGATCGCCTAACACATCCCACCCAACCCCACTTCAGTGGCATAAACCAGTCTTGTCACACTCACTTGTTTGACCATTTCATTTGTCACATCCAGGTTGGGTTTCTTAGGAAATGGTGTCATCCTATCATAAAGGTTATCCCAAGTCTGGGACCACATATTTCCTGAGTGAGAGGATGGAAACATGAAATAGAAATGCCTTCATGCATTATCCACTAATTTGGGTCATGAATATGTTCTCCCATTGTTCTTTAGATGTTTATAAAGAACGTCTGCAAATACCTTATAACCCTTGTATTTGAAATAAAAATATTTGTAATGTCTCAATTTAAAGTTAAACTTGTTTAAAGATTTTAAAAAATATGCATGCATCTTACCCAACAGGTGGGCAGGGATTGGTCCTTTTAGATTTATATACTTGGGACCATAGAAGTTGTAGAGCTGGCGGCGCACAAAGGCATGCAGGTTCAGATAGAGTGGCTTGATGGTCTTGTAGAGTTTCTCTATATCCTTCTCAAAAGTTTCACTTTCATACCAGGAGCGCCAATATGCTCCAGTGTCTTCAAATCCTAGAGAGAAATGTTTTCCATCCAGTTGTTTCTATGGTTCTTGACATTTTTATCTGAAACTTTAGAAAATTGAATGCAATATTTCAGAATGTAAATGTCAAGGGGTCTTTCTTACCATCACCTTGTGCAGCTTTGTTGCTGAGCTCCACAAATCTTGGGTAATACTGTTTCACAGGCACACCTGCTGCATTGTGCCAACTTTCCCAAGCAAACAGCAACTGCTTGTAGCTTCTGTTTTTAGCCATTATTTCTGTGAGATCTGCCAGAAAATACATTTCTCAGTCAAATATAACACAAAAAGCTTATGGAATAAGCATTAGAAAAGAAAGTTTAAAATAAAACTGGGCTTTACAATAAAGAAGCTAAACTGTAAAAAGAGGCAAAGTTTAAATGTATTTCTTGAAGTTAATGATAAAAACTAATCTAATTGTGAAACTGTTCCTTTTAGAATTGTTTTCATATTCTGGTGTGTGTGTGTGTGTGTGTGTTTGTGTGTGTGTGTGTGTGTGGGGGGGGGGGGTACTTTAAGCCAAATACTCACCAGGAACCATGCTCCAGCTGATGTTTGGCTTAGGGTGTACTTTAGCTGTGGAATAAATGCCTTCCATGGTGCTGAGGATGGTGTTGTACTAAAGAACAAACATTTGATGTTTTAAGAGATCACCAAAGTGTCACTATGACAATCTTGTAATTACAGACAACCAAACCTCTTCTCTTTCAGCCTGTGGGAGGTTGGCAGCACCCAGCACCTTGATTCTGCTCATCAGCCTCTTGTCTTTGGGGTTTGGAAGAGAGTCCAGAAATGTATCTGTAAAGATTTCCTTGGCTTTGACTCCCCAGGCTTCAGTAAAGGCTTGTTCTTCAAGTTCTGCTTTGACCTAAGACAAGGAGACAGAAATTTGACTATGACCGATCTTCATTTTTGATCCGTTTGAATAAAGTTAATTTGTGGAACAGTTTAACAGAATGAGGTAAAAAAAAAATAGATTAGCTGAGTTAGGGCAGCACGGTAGCACAACTGGTAGAAATGCTGCCTTTCAACGAGAAGCTTGTTGGTTCAAATCTCGGTCCGGGGGCCTTTCTGGGTGGAGTTTGCATGTTCTCTCTGTGTATGCATTATTATGCACTATGGGTTTTCTCCGGGTACTCCAGTTTCGTCCGACAGACCAAAAACATGCATGTTAGGCTGACTGATAACTCGAAATTGTCCCTAGGTGTGAGTGAGAGCTTGAATGGCTGTTTATCTTGTGTGTCTCTATGTGGCCCTGTGATGGATTTGCGACCTGTCCCGGGTGTCCCCCGCCCCTCAAAGTGATTGCTGGACATGGGCACTGGCGACCCCCTAGTGACCCAAAAATGGAAGAAGCAGATAAAAGATAATTACCATTTTAGTTGTGTCTGCCAAATGAATAAGGCATAATCTAGAAAATCATGAAGTCACATTTTCCTCATTCATAGAAACTTTGCATGTAATATGTCATTTTCCTTGTACAAAAATCCAAGCTATTGTTGCTAAAGATGAAAACAACAGTTCCCTTTCAGTCATGTTCTCGCGGTGCAACATACTTGCTATGGGAATTGCGCCCCCGCGCGATTACCTGAAGGAATACACTCACGCCTTTACGGCAGGGGCGTCACCGCCGCACCAGGGGCTCCGCCCTCTGGGTATTAAGGCGGGTGACGCCCGTCCATCTTTCTCTTTTTTGCCCTTCACCTCGCAAACACCTGAAACACTCTTCTCGGATCTTCTCTGTACCTCCATCGCTCGACCAGAGGTGAGCTTGCTCCCTACACAGAGCATATAGAGAATCTTCTACTGCGGACTGCTGGGCTGGCGAAAGCTGGCCCGGCACATTTTTCTTCACCCCCAAGTTTTCTTCTCCTCTCTCCACAGACCGCTTCGCTCGACGGCGCTGACTGCGCAACACCGCTACCCTGCTAACAACTAGCAGGATAGCCGGCGAAAGCGACACGAGGAAGGAGACGTCTCCGGATGACGCTAGTACGGCTGACGGGCCTAACTCTTCTCAGCCACGGGTCCCGAGAAGGTAGTGCAAAACCCAAAAGTCAAAGAAGACCAGTAGGCCAGTGAGCCCCAGCTCCCGTGCCTTTTTTCTCTTCTGCTTTTACTGCTCGGTTAGCGAATGCTAACTACGAGGCATGCTACCTGCTAAGCTAACGAAGCTAACAGGCCAACAGCCCCGAGCAGCTCGGCAAGAGGACGTCATCGGACGATGAACTCTGGCAGACCGTGAGCTCCGGCTCCCGAACCTGCTTCAGCGGATCTGGCTACCCCCTTTTCAGCAGCGGACACCCACGAGGCCTGTCCGCTCTGCTCTGGGATGTTACACGAAAGGACACTCGAACCTTTTCTCGCGGATGACCCCGGAGAAAGGAGGGTGGAAATGGAGGAACCCCGTTGCTATCTGGCTAGCTCCCACGGTTAGCATGGCTAATCAGGGGCGTCCACGACAATGCGCGGCGGAGGATGGAGCTGCTAACACGATTAGGGCGGCTACGAGCGGACAACAAAGGACTCCATCGTGAGGTATGTGAAAATGCTTGGACTAGCTTGCTAGCTAACCTTCTCATATTTTGCCTTTTCTGCTAATCCTGCGAACTGACGGTAGAATTCATCACAGATAACTAAGTGTTTTTTACCGATGCTACATTGCTCGAGGGCCCGTTTTAGCACCGCTAGCGGGCTCACAAGTACCTCCACGTTTAGCCCCGGCTAACGAGGAGACTTTCTATCCAGCACAGTCCAGGAGGAGGATTTTTAGCTACCTGTTCAGTTGCGCTACCTGGTAGTTTTTTCCTTGCAACATCGATGACGCTGAGAGCTTATCCACCCATGAGGCTATGGATGACTCTTTGACGTTAAACCATCTCAGGGCCCGAGGGGCCCTGGCGGGATGGACAAGGACAAGTGGCCTCGGTATCACAGGCCCACCAGGCAGAAAAGCTACAGGAGCTGCAAGGGGCCACCAGCAAAAGAAGAGGAAAGGAGATGCCCCTGCCGACGACTGAAGGTGCCCTGCTCCCAAAATGGGAACAGGGCCCCAGGTTTGCCCGCTCACGCTGTACGGGAGCCTGGCCTTTTGAGCCCAGACTTCACTTGTAAAATGCTACAAGGAGCTGGTGGTGCGTGTGCGCGCCCTAAACAATAACTCATCTACTGTAATTGTCATCCACACACGATAATAAAATCTCAGACTACTGAATGTGTCCTGGTCCCAAAATGGGAACAGGGCCTCAGGTTTGCCCGCTCACGCAGTAAGGGAACCTGACCTTTTGAGCCCAGACTTCACTTGTAAAATGCTACAAGGAGCTGGTGGTATGTGTGTGCGCACTAAACAATAACTATGTCTACTGTATGTGTAATGAAAAATAAACACTGTTTCATGCATATACAAGAATGAAAGTTCCAGAGCACAGACTGCCCTGGTTCTTAACTCACCACTTGGTGAAACACAACCTACTAGGTCAGACTACAACCGCGGTAGGACTCACAAGTTTTGCCTGAGGCAATCAAATCCTGCGATGTCTTCTGCTAGGCGGACCAGCCTGCTCCAGAGTATGCGGGAGGGGTCGAAGGCCATCCCTTCCGCACCCAAATGAAGCAAGCATCCGCTAGACATCCCTCCCAAGGGATGCGTTGCAGGCTCAAGTTCTTCCTGGTGCCCAAAAGAGATGAATACCTGAGACCGGCCCTGGATCTCAGGACTCTGGGCAAGAAAACAAGGATTTTTCAATTTCAAAATGTTGACACTGCCGCAGGTCCCCCGGTCCGTGAGACCTGGAGACTACGCATGTACAACGGATTCGAGAGACGCCTGCTTCCATGTGGGCGTCTGGAGGAGGCACGGGAAATTCTTCCGGTTTTGCCTTCAAAGGGAAAGCTTATAAATACAAAGTCTTACTATCAGTACTGTCAGGATGGTGGGCCATTCTCCATCCTTACACCTTGTGGTTCCCTGGGCTGCTACATTCTCAGGTGTTTTGGGTTTTGGGTAATTACTGGACTGCTGCATTCTCAGGTGTTTTGGGTTTTGGGTAATTACGGTGCATATATTAGTTTGTGTGGGTGTGGGTTTGAGTGTCGGGTCATTCGTCGATCTACCTGGTGTTCGTGTCCATGCTTGTGCCACAACCTAATTCTAAGAGTCGTGAGTACTGCCCTGTCTTAGTTGTTTATGAGTTTGTGTTCACAACATATTAAATGATTTATTAATTTTCAACTCGTGCCTCCGAGTGTTCTGCCTGTCTGCATCTCCGGGTTCATCCAACACCGCACCAGATCGTGACAGAAATGACCCGACAAAACCGGAACCCCCGTAGACAGATGATCCAAGTCACTCGTGAGCAGAAAATGACGGCTACAGCTCAGAAGGAAACAGCCGCCATTCGAGTCAGTGGGTTTCAGACAGAACCTGGTTGGAGTTACAGATCCAGACCGGAAATCCTGCCATCTCCTCTTTTGCTGGAGAAGCGAGCGCGGAGGAAACGTGGAGGCGACCACTCCGAACTGGTTTTCTTCTGCCCTCCTTCGCCTGCATTGGCTTTGTGGTCCATGTCTGAGGACGTCTCGGAACCTGAAGGGTTCTGGTCCAGTCCAGCTCCAGCACCGCGTCGCCGCGGGAGGAAGCGGCGACCGAAGAAGTTGAACGTTTCCGGGTTTCTGCCCGTCCCGCCTACTGCCCCACTTCCCACGCTGTCAACAGCGCCGGAGAGGATTTCCTTGGGGGAGGAGGGGTGCCTGGCCCCATGCCCTGTGACGTCTCCGGGGAGACGTTCGCTGAAGGGGGGGTATGTGGTCCCAGTTCACACGTCTGCAGGACACACAGAGATGGATCCTGCACGACACGCAGCTGAGGACCCAAGGAAGCCTCCTCCAGCAAAGCCTTCATGGAAGGAGAAGTGTGTGAGCGCCCGCTCTGATGACGAACGCACAGAGCACTCATCAACCCCAGGGGTCACTGTTGTACAGATGCAGGAGGCCACTCTCATTATCCAGCAGATTGAGAGACTGCTTAAGGCTGCTCTCAGCAGTGTGGATCCACAACATAGAATTAAGTCTTTTTCCCTTGCAGAAGAAATAATCATTACCAATTCCTGTTTGCTACCAGATCCAGGTCGCACACAAATACTGACTTGGGTTAAGACTTTGAGGGGTGAGTCCATGCTGTTGTTCGCTGCCCTGTCTACATCAGCAGAGGGTGCCGCCCTGTCTACACCAGTAGAGGGCGCCGCCCTGTCTACACCAGCAGAGGGCGCCGCCCTGCCTACATCAGCAGAGGGCGCTGCCGAGGGCGCTGCCATGCCTATATCAGCAGAGGGCGCTGCCCTACCTACTTCAGCAGGTCCTGAACTCGCTCCAGTTGCACCAGACCTGGCTCCCATGCCAGCGCCCAGACTGGTTCCCGTGCCAGCGCCCAGACTGGTTCCTGTGCCAGCGCCCAGACGGAGACCAGTGCCAGCGCCCAGATTGAAGACCTACTTCAGGCGTTCCAGAGTCTGCAGGTCATCCAGAACCTGTAGTGGGACCATGGTCTTCTGAAACTGCTGTTACTGCAATCACCACAGAGGACCCTGAAGGGATCTCGCCGCACGACATCGATGAGGGTCCCCATGACAAAGGTCCCCATGACGAGGGTCCCCACGACGAGGGTCCCCACGACGTGGGTCCCGATGACGAGGGTCTCAACAAAGCAGACATCTCGCCGCACGACGTCGATGAGGATCCCCATGACGAGGGTCCCCATGACGAGGGTCCCCACGACGAGGGTCCCCACGACGAGAGTCCCCACGACGAGGGTCCCCATGATGAGGGTCCCGACGACGAGGGTCTGAACGTAGCAGACATCTCGCCGCTCGACAACGACGAGGGTCCCGACGACGAGGGTCTCAACGTGGCGGACATCACGCCGCTTGACGATGACGAGGGTCCCGACGATGAGGGTCTCCACAACGCAGACGTCTCGCCACTCGACGTCCCTACGCCTGGGGCCGTCTCGGTGGTCAACGACGATTGTGGTCATGCCATCGACGACTCGGGACCGGCCGACCAAGTCCCTGCTGTCAGGATCCTGGTTCCGACCGACGATGATGGTGTTCCGGCCGACGGTGTTCCGGCCGACGATGATGGTGTTCCGGCCGACGATGATGGTGTTCCGGCCGACTATGATGGTGTTCCGGTCGACGATGGTGTTCCCGCAGCCGATGAAGATGTTCCCGCAGCCGATGAAGATGTTCCGGCCGGCGATGACGGTGTTCCGGTCGATGATGGTGTTTCAACCGACGATGGTGTTTTGACCAACGAAGGCAATGTTCCGGTCGACGGGGGTCGTTTGCCGGCTTACTCTGAACGTGTCCTGGCCGTCGACGTCTTGGTTCCTGCCGTTGCCGACCTTGGGGTCACGGTTCCTGCCGGTGATGGCCGGCCTCCTGGACGTCCTCCGGACCTGGCTGGTGGTGATGGGCGGCCTCCTGGACGTCCTCTGGAGGTGGCGCTGCAGAATGGACGGCCTCCCTGTCGCCCGCCCGACGTGACGCAGCACGATGGGCGGTCTCCTGGACGTCCTCCGGTTCTGGCGGGTGGTGATGGGCGACCTCCTGGACGTCCTCCTGAACTGGCTTATGGTGCCTGTTGCCTCCCTCCGCCCGCCCTTGTTCTTTTGGGGGGTTTCTTTGGGACGCCATGGGGCGTCTGTGGGGTGGGGGTACTGTCAGTACTGTCAGGATGGTGGGCCATTCTCCATCCTTACACCTTGTGGTTCCCTGGGCTGCTGCATTCTCAGGTGTTTTGGGTTTTGGGTAATTACTGGACTGCTGCATTCTCAGGTGTTTTGGGTTTTGGGTAATTACAGTGCATATATTAGTTTGTGTGGGTGTGGGTTTGAGTGTCGGGTCATTCGTCGATCTACCTGGTGTGTCGTGTCCATGCTTGTGCCACAACCTAATTCTAAGTGTCGTGAGTACTGCCCTGTCTTAGTTGTTTATGAGTTTGTGTTCACAACATATTAAATGATTTATTAATTTTCAACTCGTGCCTCCGAGTGTTCTGCCTGTCTGCATCTCCAAGTTCATCCAACACCGCACCAGATCGTGACACTTACCCTTCGGTTTGTAGATTGCTCCTCATACATTTACTAAATGTCTGGATGCAGCCCTGACCCCTCTTAGGAATCAAGGAGTCAGGATTATGAACTACCTAGATTACTTCCTGGTTTATTGGCCGGAAGCAGGCCCAGTCACACTCCTGGGTGGTCTCTCACCTGGAGTCTCTCTGATTTTTTCATAAACCCTCAAAAGGAGTGACCTGACCCCATCACGGATTACCTTGTTTGTGGAAGTGCAGGTCTACACCATCCGGTACAAGGCATGGCTCTCAGAGGAACGTGCTTCCTCGATTCGCCGTTGCCTGGCAAAGTTTAAACTAAATCAACGGATTTCCCTGTAAGCGTGCCAACGCCTCTTTAGGCCTCTTGGCAGAAGCTACACCCAGTATGCCACACGCATTGGTGAGAATGCGGGTCCGGCATGCATGGCTAAACCAAAAAAAAAAAACTTTTTTTTTTTAAGAAATCATCCCAAGGTGCCTGAGGGCCCCGGAACCTTGAGGGGACCTGTCCGTGTTCACGGAAGGCTTCCCGTATGGTAAGGTGTCATCCCGTGTGCTCATCATGACGGACACCTTGGAAACAGGATGCCTGAGGCCTCTGGAACAATCAGGAAGTAGATTGTGCATCAACTTCCTGGAGTTGTTGGCCGTGTTCCTGTCAGCAAGATACTTCTTTGGTAAAGTTCTGATTACGGGGCAGCACGTCCTGGTGTAATCAGATAACAAAACAACGGCGTCCTTCATTGAGCCCTCTTCAGCCTGACACAGAGGATGCTCACAGGGTACGCTCCAGGATTGTTGTCACTCAGGACAACTCATGTTCCGAGTGAACTAAGTTACGGAGCGAATGCCTTCTCAAGAGGGTCTATTTTTTGGAATCAGAATAAAAACTGAACCCACGACTCGTGGATCAGGTATAGTCACGGGTTAAAAGAACCTCGGTGGACTTGTTCCCATGCGGAGCCAGTTCACAAAGTGACTTTTACTTCCCAAAACTGACAGTGGTGGGCCGCTGACCGCGAGGTAGCGCTAATGCGCTAATCCGCTTATACCGTAGCTAAATAATCTGTTAGCTTTACAACGGATTGACTAAGTTTTATAATTCATAAGCGGATTTGTGCTATTTTTATTTCAAATGCAGCACCGCTAATAACTAATTATCTATCAGTAAAAACGAAATAACGTATTTACGAGCTCGGACGACAGCTAACAGACTATATCCTGTCAGCGCCGGATGTGGTCCGTGACAAAAAAGCGTCCCCCTCAGTCTCTTGGTGTGTGCTCTCTCTATAGCAGTTAGCAGCCAGTGTGTTACTCTGCAGCCTTATTGCTTGTTTTCGAAGAGTCAGACGAAGACTTTTTAACATGGAGGGTGAACTTGTGGATGTTTCTCAGCGGCCTACGCGACGCGTCTGGATTTAAAAAAAAAGTTCGCCACATTAGCACTCTTCAAAATGGCGTCCGCGACGGCCAAAGAAGCCAGGATTTTACAACAAAACACGGTAAAACAATTATTTCTTTGCTGAGAAAAAATATATTTCATAGCTGACGTTATAGCACAAGTTTTTCTGAGCTTGAGAGTTTCACGAAATGGTCAAATCTGCTGGATTTAAAAAAAGTAGTTCACCATTAGGACTCTTCAAAATGGCGTCCGCGACGGCCACAGAAATTAAGAACATAAAATAGCTGACAGGGCAGCAAACTTACATACTCAGGGAATCACAAGGAACTCAGGAGACAGAGGCAACAGGAGACAATGCCAGGACAACGATAAACACAGAGATACAGACTTATTTTTGATTTGATTTGATGTTTATTCATTCATTTTAAAAGAACAATACAAAACAGTTTCATCAGATACAAGAATACAAGTAGGATAAAATGAAAGGAGCAGAAAGAAGATGAAATCTTATTATATCTGCCCCTTATTTCACAGTTTGTTCAACCAATGATAACCTTCAAACTACATCACAAAATGAATAAATCTACTAATTTATCTAACTGTAATACACAAACTACATCACAAAATGAATAACTCTACTTAATTTTTCTAACTGTAATACACAAACTACATCACAAAATGAATAACTCTACTTAATTTTTCTAACTGTAATACACAAACTACATCACAAAATGAATAACTCTACTTAATTTTTCTAACTGTAATACACAAACACACTAAGCTACATCATAAGTACAACATAAGTGTAATACACAAACACACTAAGCTACATCATATATAGTTTTTGAGCAAGTCCTTTTTGACCTTTTTCTTAAATGTATACATTGATTTTGCATTTTTAACATCACTCTCCAGAACATTCCACAATCCAACTCCCTGAATTGAGGTAGACCGTCCCTTTAAGCTGGTTCTGAATTGTGGTTTGATGAATATCTGTCCCTTTAAGATTGTAATAACTTTGTCTAAATTTCTTTGGATATTTAAAGGTAATGTGTTATTATGAGCCCTATACATAACTGATAAAATACTATATTCTACCAATTCCTGGAATTTCAATAAATTTAGCTGAAGAAACAAGGTGTTTGATGGGTGACTGAAATGTTTTCTGGTGATTACTCTTACAGCTCTCTTTTGTAAAATAAAAACAGGCTTTGTAATTGTTTTGCACGCTTTTCCCCAAACCTCAATACAATAGATTAAATG
>JBBPBX010030528.1:0-26355 GCA_038048925.1 Garcialebias charrua
GGATCGCATCATATGGATTAATTACTAGCTGGAATAGCTCTGTGGACGTCTCAGGCTGGAGCAGCGGCTGGAGCAGCAGCTGCAGATTGATCGCGCCGCCGCTCCAACACTAGCTCATGGCTTGGCTAGCAGAAGCTAGCCAGCTAGCTAACACAGGTCTGGAGCAGCTGCGGTGGCTTGCCGGCCCCCGCGCTGCTTGGCCCGAAAACAATCAACGCATGGCAACCTATGTCGGCTTTGACCATCTCAAAGTAAGAAAATATATTTTTATTTATTCTGTAAATGTGAATAGCAATGTTTAACATTACAGTACACTACTTTACATGCTTAAATGTGTGCGCGCGCTCCGTTAGCATGATAAATAAAGGTTGAATGAATGAATGAATGAATAATTTTTTTTTTTAAATATAATTTTCACCCCCTACCTACGAACGGATCGAGCTGCGAACGGTTCTTAGGTCCCAAACTCGTTCGTAGGTCGGGGGTTCCCTGTATCTATCTATCTATCTATCTATCTATCTATCTATCTATCTATCTATCTATCTATCTATCTATCTATCTATCTATCTATCTATCTATCTATCTATCTATCTATCTATCTATCTATCTATCTATCTATCTATCTATCTATCTATCTATCTATCTATCTATCTATCTATCTATCTATCTATCTATCTATCTATCTATCTATCTATCTATCTATCTATCTATCTATCTATCTATCTATCTATCTATCTATCTATCTATCTATCTATCTATCTATCTATCTATCTATCTATCTATCTATCTATCTATCTATCTATCTATCTATCTATCTATCTATCTATCTATCTATCTATCTATCTATCTACCTACCTACCTACCTACCTACCTACCTACCTACCTACCTACCTACCTACCTACCTACCTACCTACCTACCTACCTACCTACCTACCTACCTACCTACCTACCTACCTACCTACCTACCTACCTACCTACCTACCTACCTACCTACCTACCTACCTACCTACCTACCTACCTACCTACCTACCTACCTACCTACCTACCTACCTACCTACCTACCTACCTACCTACCTACCTACCTACCTACCTACCTACCTACCTACCTACCTACCTACCTACCTACCTACCTACCTACCTACCTATCTATCTATCTATCTATCTATCTATCTCTATCTATCTATCTATCTATCTATCTATCTATCTATCTATCTATCTATCTATCTATCTATCTATCTATCTATCTATCTATCTATCTATCTATCTATCTATCTATCTATCTATCTATCTATCTATCTATCTATCTATCTATCTATCTATCCTTCCATCCATCCATTCATCCATCCATCCATCCATCCATCCATCCATTTGTCCGCTCGTCTGTCCGTCTTCTATAAGATGTCTTACCTACGCTGCAGTCTCAGTGTGCAGAACCCTCTGCAATGAAGAGCACTGCATCAAAAACAGGTAGATCTGGACCTTAAGTTAAATCTTTGTTTACTGTTGATAATCAGTAGTTTTCTGTGACAGGATTCATAAGATTTGAAAATGATTGGTCTATTTGTCACAACAGCTGTTTTCATTATGCAAAGTGCTTGGTTTTTTTTTTTTTTAAACCCAATACTCTTATGCAGAAAATCAGCAGGAAGATAAAAGCAGTACTTCCACAAAGGTAAGGTTGTTAAAGTTACTCATGAAGATTAAAACTGGATGGTATTTTTAGCGTGTCCAGCAGACAGCTAAATGCTACATACTACACAGCATGTAGCACACAGTCCTGATCAGCTGTTAAGTTCGAAACTTACTGATCTGTAATTGAACGTGTAATGAGCAAAACTTATTCCATTTAGGCTACAAAGTAAAAAGTGTCCCAGGTGTTTTAGATCACAGTAAAAGAACAAACCAAAACAAACCACCCATCTTCTGTCTTGACAGTAAACTCAGTCAGGATCTGTGTTTTTTGGTGGTCTTTTATGTTTATTGATGGACTTGTTCCTTTTTCTGTATGTTTGTTTTCTCGTAGTTGCCCTGTGCCATTCATTCATTTTTCTAGTATTTTCTCTGTTCAGCTCCTTCTCAGTCCTCCTACCTCTGTCTCATGGAGCTCGGTTGTCTAAAACCTTCTCATCAATCTCAGTCTCTAGTCTCTCAGCTTCACGTCACTCATCAGTCCACCACGGACCCCTCTTTGTGGATACCAGTAAACATGCATAAAGTCAGGAACCCCATGACCAAATACATTCAGAGCTACTTCCAGTGGCTTCTGTAGAATATGTTTATGTTTATTAAATGTGTTCATTTATTTTACAAGAAACACAATACAAAGCAATCCCATAAATGATAACGTACAAAATGTTTAAAAAAAAGAAAGGTAGCAGAAAGAAGAAAAAATATTATTATATCTGCCCCTTTTTTCAAACAATCATTTCAAACAATGATAATATTCCAGTAACAGTACAAAATGAATAACTCTTTCTGAATTTCTAACTAATATAATACACAATGATAATATTCCAGTAACTGTACAAAATGAATAACTCTTTCTAATTTTCTAACTAATACAATACACATCACGCTATTTCATATATATTTTTTAACAAATTAGTTTTGATCATTTTCTTAAATGTAAACATTGACTTTGCATTTTTAACTTCATTCTCTAAACCATTCCATAATCTAATTCCCTGGATTGAGGTAGACCATCCCTTCAAACTAGTTCTGAATTTTGGTTTTATAAATATGTCTGTCCCTTTAAGATTATAAAACTTTGTCTTTTAACAAAATGCATTTGGATATTTAAAGGTAATGTTATTCTGAGCCCTATACATAACTGATAAAATATTATAGTCTACCAAATCATGGAACTTCAATAACTTCAGTTGATAAAATAATGTACTTGATGGATGACGGTAATGTTTTCTAGTGATAATTCTTACAGCTCTTTTCTGTAATACAAAAATAGGCTTTGTGATTGTTTTACACGCATTCCCCCAAACATCAATACAATAGATTAAGTGTGGAACAATGATTGTGTTATACAACAAATACAGAGCTTTATCATTCAATAGGTCTCTGACTTTGTACAGTACTGCAATAAATTTAGATATTTTTATTCTTACAGAATTTACGTGTTGTTAAATATCAATATATTGATAGAATTGATAAAAGTGAATGCAGATAAAACATCAAACAGATTAATTTCCAATAATTATTTGTTGGTTTAGGAGGCCATAGTGAGGTGAGGTGGTGAAGTGTTCCGGGCATGTCCCACCGGGAGGAGACCCAGAGGAAGACCCAGGACACGCTGGAGGGACTATGTTTCTCGGCTGGCCTGGGAACGCCTTGGGATTCCCCCAGAGGAGCTGCTCCAAGTGGCTGGGGAGAGGGAAGTCTGGGCCTCCCTACTTAGGCTGCTACCCCCGCGACCCGACCCCGGATAAGCGGACGAAAATGGATGGATGGATGGATAGATGGATGGAGGAGGCCATAGTCAGTGATGGTAACAAATATACACAAACAATAAATAAAAGTCAGTTAGATGTCAAAGAATCAGAAACAGGCATGAATATACTGTATCTGGACTGTAATCCGTTGATGAAAGCTGACTTTGAGCATGCACAAATGGTTCATTGCATGTGCTTCCTGTCACGCCTGGTTCTCCTTTGTGTTCTCTTGTTTGGCTTTAATAAATCCTAATTTAACCTAACGTTAACCTAATTTCACCTCCATAAGGAGGTGCTTAGGGCATGTCCGACTGGGAGGAGACCCCGGGGAAGACCCAGGACGCGCTGGAGAGATTATGTCTCTCATTTGGCTCGGGAACGCCTTGGGGTCCTCCCAGAAGAGCTGGAAGAGGTGGTTGTGAAAAGAGATGTCTGGGTCTCCCTGCTCAAGCCGCTGCCTCCGTGACCCGAAGAAGATAATGGATGGAAATCCTAATTTTATTGGGTTCCACATGTCCGTTTGCATTTCTGTATTCAATCCTTTACAACTGTGACAGAAAGAGCAGAACCATTTCAGAAAAAGTATTTTGTGTTGGTCTGTTGGTTTTACTAGCTGACATTTTGGTAGGCTGTGTAAAGTGAAGCCAAACAAAGGATAGATAACAAATTAACTGGACTTCTTTTCTGTTCCCATCAGGGAGGCTTTATCAATTCAAAGAAGGTCTGGAGAGTATGAAGTTCCAGGCTTTTAACAACTGCCTGAGCTTTGAACCTTCTGTTTGAGTCTCATCACCCATCGAAAACCAAACTTTCTGTCATCAGAACTCTACACCATCATTCTGAACGTGTCCCCATGAGGACGGAAGAACAGGAACACATCACAGAAGCTCTCCAAACTTGTGGATATGCTAACGGCTAAATACAATACTGTACTGCTAAATCACTCCATGTCTGCTGCCTCCTTCTATCTCCTCCTACATGTCGTATCGTCAGTGCAGTTAAAGCATGTGCTCTCAAGACATCATTACCTGCAGCGACCCCTCAGTGCGGACTGAATTCAGCAAAAAGGGCCTTCTCTTACTCGGCTCCTGGAACACCTTACAAAAAGATCTGATGCTGTCAACCATGACCTCTCTAAGGGACTTTAAACAACTGTTAAGTTCATGACAAAAATCAATGCAGACGTTCCTTTTTTACTATTTTACCCCCTTTCATCATACTTTTATTTACTTTTCATGCATTTCATAGCTGTTTATTGTTGTGTGTACCTCATCCATGGTTTTGATTAAAACAGGTCTCTCTTGAAAATGAGTCATCGTGACTCAATGAGACTAACCTGTATTCATTCAACCTTTATTTAGTCAGGTAAATCTCATTGAGCCTCGAGGGCTCATTTACAAAAGCGACCTGCTACAAACTAAAGAATGATGAACAGCAATGGTAGAATTTCCTTAAACAACAAACAAAACAAACAAAAACAAAAAACGAAGGAGAGAAATAGAAAGTGAAATGCAAAGTATCAAAACTAGCAAAACACCACAAGGTAGATGTACAAAATCAAAAACAGGAACATATCTGCAATGGTTTATAATGGTTTATTGACACATGGTGTATAAGTAAAGGCTGAAGTAAAACTGGTCCTTTGTCAAATCAGAAAATCTCAAAAACTCGCTGCAGAACAAAACAGGGAGAAGAACAAATGCAAGAACATTGTCATACCATATGTTACTGGAGGATCTGTGAAACTTAGACGAATTGTGCTGGCGCAGTTCAGACCTAACAGGACTCAGACAGAGGCTGGTCAATCCCAAGGACAGAACACCCAAACAGCAGTGAGCAGGGCCGGATTAACAACCCCAGGGGCCCCTGGGCACCGAAGCTCACAGGGCCCCCTCCCTAACCTAACACCCATTTTACTATATATATATTTATACACACACACACAAACACACACACACAACACACACACACACTCACATTTATTGGGTTTTACACGTATGTTTTAATTGCAGAAGATGGCTCTGTATGTCTTCTATCAACTGAACACAATTCCAGGGATTGTCATGCCACCCCGGGTCCCCACTTGGGAGCGCCACTGCTTATTGGTCAAAAATGAATACCAAGTACTGCCATCTCACTCATAAATCACACAACAACAATTAAATGAAATAAATTGTCACAAGCCAGTGCATGGCTAAAGCTTATGACAATAAAGTGTTCACTGAAAATCACTCAAGCAGAAAGCACTTCTCAAATGTTACGACTGAAGATATAATGATTCCATCACATAACACAGCTATGAACAGTCACCAAGTGATATGGGCAACTTCACACTCTGCAAAATCCAATTACAGCACTAATTCTCAGCATCACACCACAATTATGCAAGATTCATGTTTTGCAGACAGTATATAAAATAAGCAAAATACATTACATTTATTATCTGCACAGTCATAACAGTTTACATTGGACTACGGTACTCATTTCACAGAAAGCACGGTGGCTCTTACCTTTAGAAGTTCTTCTTTTTGGTATTTTTCTTTGCAAAGTCACAAACCAAGTCCTCAAAGTCCAGCACCCTCACCAGCTCAGACTCTTGGTACTTGAAGCATTCCTTGTTTTGTTAGCTCTTCTACCGTAGACATTTCTTCAGTAAAGTTAGCTGCCGTTGTTAGCTCAGGTTGGGTTCATTTGTAGAAGGCAACGCTTCCAAGCTAACGTTGCTGGTTAGCTCAAAATCTTCTAATTTCTAGCTAAAAAAAAGCTGGATATCTGGCCGCCCGATTATGAAAACTGGCAGCTCCACGATCGATAAGGACAGCGCGAGCCTTTTCATCGACTGTCCCCCACAATGCTGGGTCGCACACCCGATAAAACCAATCTGAACTGGCGGCGCTGCTACAGCTAGGTTCAAGCGGTTGTGTTGTGCAGCTAGCAATAGCCTCCTCCTCCGGACTCATGTTAGTTTGCTCACCGTCAGCATCCTCCACAACGACTTCTTCCTTCTCCGGATTTTCCTCCAAACGTTTTGCAAAGAATGTATGAATAGATGGCATACTTTTTAATAAACACGTCTCCTTCTCTTCTTTTTCTCTTTTTCTCTTTCGTTTTTGGAAACCACTTCTCTTACTCTCACTCATTTTTGCTTCTCAGATACGACAACTCACACAGTCCGATCAACGCAGTGCTACCTGTTTTATAAACTCGGTTAGGGGGCGGGCCAGCGGCGCGGCATGTTACTATGGTTTCCAACTCAGTGAAGATAAAAATAAAAATTAAAAAAATAAAAATAACAGGAAGAGCGTGGATCTTACTGGTTATCTCTGTGGCTGTCGTATTTAAAATCTAAGGATATTTTATTTTCTTTCTTCCCCAAAACTGCAGTGGGCTCCCTGCGGTGGGCCCCATGGTGGGCGTGGGCCCCTGGGCCTGTGCCCAGTTGGCCCATCTGATAATCCGGGCCTGGCAGTGAGGTGTCTGCAGTGCAGTTCAGACCTCTATATTAGAGAAACTAAACAAGCTCTTCTCAGCATGGCTCAACACCACAGAGCAGCTTTTCAAAATAAGACTCTTTAGAGGTCCAAAATATTCATGTTTTGAAAAGAAAACAAAGATTGTTAGAGAGTCTGGTGAAAGGAAACCATTTTTTCCCCCAAAGAAGACAAAACAACTTTAAACAGGAGGTCTCATCTTTCTCAAACCTTTAGCGCAGCAGTGGCGCTGGAAGAGGGGTGTCCAGGGGGGCCACCCCCCCCCCCCCCACACACACACACATACACACACTTTACAGCCCTGCCCATCAGCTGGTCCCAGACATTGACACAGGCTTTAATGTTCCCTCTAAGCTGTGCGCCTGAGCAATTGCACACTATTCACACATTCTCTGTGCACAAGACAGTCTATGCTGCACAGTTAGGGCAACTGCACAAATGCTCAAGCAAAAATATCTAGTTATCTCCCACTTTATAATAAACTGTCTGCCTGAGCGCAGAGGTTTCTGCAATCTGCCTGTATGCGTGCAGACTGGAGGATGGAAACCCCGTGCCCCTTGGTCAAAACAGGTGACAACGGAAGTTTACGAAGATGTAATAAACTCATCCAGTAAAATCACAGGCGAACTTTCATTCCAGCCAATCAGCGTTTTCCGGAGTTTCGACGCTGACATGCGAAGAAGCTAAGTACCTACAAGCAATCTTGGCTAGCTTTCCCAAGCTTTGTTACTGCATATTTCCTCACATACAGAGGAATAATATGTGGCGTTGTGGATTTATCACAGAAGTTCATGGTCATACAACATCAAACAAAGGCGGTAAGTAAGCTAATCCCACGACTTATAGCTGTTTTTATCATACTAAGTGTTAGCAAACAGTAGTGCTCGTGTGTATCTGGATGGTCAAAGGAAAAGTTTACAAGACAGTGGTGAGACCAGCTATGTTGTATGGTCTGGAGACAGAGACACTGACAAAAAGACAGGAGAAAGAACTGGAAGTGGCAGAAATGAAGATGTGAGGTTCTCCTTAGGAGTGACAAGGATGGATAAGATCAGGAATGAGATCATCAGAGGTACAGCACATGTTGAACCACTGGGAGATAAAGTTAGAGAGGCCAGACTGAGATGGTTTGGACATGTCCAGAGGAGGGACAGTGGGTATATTGGTAGAAGGATGGTAGAAAAATATTGCCTCTTTTGTTACAAGTTCTCCACAAACGGTTAAATGACATACTGTAAACAGATAAATATCAATCCAGACCACTCTGTGAAAAAAGAACACCTTATTACTGCAGTTTTATATACCGGTATATACTTTTTTCTTTCAAAAGAAAGACTTTTGTTGCAAACTTTTCCAAATCTGATGACTGTGAAAATTCCCATTTACATTAAGGTGAGGCAAAATTGAACATGTGTGCCTGACATTCAAGGTGCGTATGAACAGAGAGTGCAAAGTGACGAAAGACCCCCCCCCCCACACACACACACACACACACACACACACCACCTCAAAAATAAATCCAGCACCGCTGCCCAGGATGAGTTAGTTTGTCACTGTTTGTTGTCATTAGTTGTGTGCATTTAATTTTGTTCCCCTTGTTATAATGTTTGCATCTGTTCTTGGTTTTTATGGCTGCTGTTAATAAGACAATAGATTGTTGTTGTTTTTTGGCATATTTATCTTTTTTTTTATTGCCTGTCACAATAACAGACGTGCCCATGCTGTTCCATTTGTCTGTTGTGTGAGAGATTGATTGTATATTTCCACATGATTCTTCTATACTGCTCCTCCTCCTCCTCAGGTTCACTGGTCTCCCCCCCCCAGAAGCACATGGATCTGCAGGCGATGTTGGCCCATAAGGTGTGCAACAACCCATTATGGCAGAAAGATAAGAAGAAACAAACCTTACAGTTCCTTTAGAATTAAAATTCAACAAAATACATATTTTTATTAATCATGTGTACCTAAACCTACCCATTTAGCTTCTAATATGTTTATGTGAGTCGGTTAGAGAGAGGGAGGCGTAGATATGTGTTGTATTGTTCAGTTTGCTTTCCTCAACTAAAATATGATTATTGGAGACTAGAAATGATAAATATATTTTTATCTTCCCTTGATGCTTGTCTTAATCTGTGAGATTTCTGAGGAGCTGTGAGATGAGACGTTCACAAACGATCCAAATCTTTTGAACGACTCTTTAAAGCGCACAATGGGAACAGAGTCTCGGTCAATTGAGTCGTTCTGTCTTCCTCCTCGTGATATCCACCTGAGGTGCAGACAAACACGCTCCTCCTTTGTTTTTCCACTAAGATGAAGAACAGAAGATGAAGAGCTCAGCAGCAGGTGTTATAGGTTGGGAACGTGTGCTCACGAGGGAAGGGGAGGTTGCACGTTTGACAAGTCTACATCATATGTTCCTTTGCACGGCCATACATAGGAGCGCAGGCTGTACTTTGCCACCACCTGTGCCATGTGAAAGAAATAACTCCACAAGATCTATCTTCCTCAAAGAGTCGTCCCATCTCTAACTGCGCTGCACTGTCACTTTGTTTCCTTATTTACAGTTTTCAGACAGTGTTCATGCACAACGGTGCCAACTAGTTGATATAATCCGTGCTACACACCATTCATTGGAATTAATTCAATTCAAATCAATTCAAAAAAACTTTTAAAACTTACGTCACTTGCTCGGGTGCTGCTACTTCAGCTGATGATGGCAGAAGAGATAACTCTCTACAACAGATTTATAGAAGATATGCAGCATCTTGCTGCAAACACTGAAGGACTTCAGCTTCCTCAAGAAGTACACTCTTGTAGACTTCTGTTGCATCTCCAGTCCAGTCTGTTGTCCAGGTGAACCCCAAGGTATTTGTACTTCTCCTCTTGGATTTGGGGCTGTAGTTGGGTTATTATTTGAGCTTTGAGATGTTAATCAGCTGCTCCAAGTCATAAAATAATCAACATCTTGTTGCCGTGGTTAAGCTTCATATCAAATGTCCAAAATAAAAAGGTTTCAGCTGCACAGCATGAAATACAGAGGAAATAATCATAAAAAAAAGAGATTTACATCCAGAAAAAAAGAGGAGTTAAAGTTTTCAAAGCAATATCTCAGAATGAACGTAACAGCTACTCCAACATGCAGCCACGTCGTTCTATAATATATGATGATATGCAGGTGAGGAAACATTTTTACAGTTTTAAATACAGCAACATTGAAAAAACAAAAGATCAAGTGTGCAGTTGCAATGTGTAATTAAATCAAGCTCAATGAGACTAACCTGTATGAATAAAGGTTGAATTTGAACTGAAATGAAGGGTCGCCGTAAATTCAACACTGGCAGACTCACTCCAGCTGCGGCGCATAGCTCGTCAACCTCCCGGATCCGGATATAAGGCCCCTCCTTCAGGGGCACAACTACATATTTTTGTTTGAGGTGGATGCGAAAACATCAACGGCGCCCCCCGCCCCCTTTTTTTTAACCTGCCGCCTCATACAGCTTTCCTCCCTTAGTCATGCACTTAGAAAATACAGTAGCAATATTACAGATTTTTTTTAATGTTACATATTATATCAGGTGATGTCTTTAAACCAGATGCTGTCAAAAAGACAATTTTACCTATGCAACCCATGGGATTGTCAAGACAAAGTTGTTAGTACCTTAAGGGAACAGAGATGTTTATAAAACCACAATTCAGAACTAGTTTGAAGGGATGTTCTACCTCAATCCAGGTAATTAGATTATGGAATGGCTTGGAGAATGTAGTTAAAAATGCCAAGTCAATGTTTACATTTAAGAAAATGATCAAAATGAATTTGTTGAAAAAATAAATATGAAATGACGTATTGTGTATTGTATTAAGCCTCCAATAGACCTGCCCGTACTCCCTATACGCCTCTGTACGACGTACGTACGCTGTGGCAAAAGTGTAGCCCCCGCATAGCCCCTCGGGCACAAACGCGCAAAGCTCTTTTTTTACGACCGCGTACGCTTGAGCGGTGTCTGACCATAAACTTCCCCGGCGCCGGACTGTTTTGTATGTTACACAAATGAATTAAATTCCTCTTCTTTATCGCTGATCGGGCCTTTTCTTTTGTTTTTTTGCCAAAAGTCAAGTAATCGCTTCTTCCTCCGTTCACTCGATGACTGAAATGAATGAATTCAGGTCCTACCTGGCTGCGGGAGGTTTTATATATTTCCTGGTGGGCGGTGAGCTGCAGGAAAAGCGCTCCCTGTTATTATTTTTATTTCTTAGAACTTTTTATAACATATAAAGTAGAAACACCGCAGCAGAACACCGCAGCGGGCTGCTTTCATGATGAGTTCTCAAGTTTTCTGACGAGCTGTCAATCATTTCAGTAGGCGTGTCAGCAAGTGACCAATCAACGACCTCAGTTTGTCCCCTCTGCGCGCAGCTGCAGAGGGGACAGCTGGAGCTGCTCACAGTACAACAAGGATTTGGAGCGAAAACGCGAGCATTAAAAAAAAAAAGAGCTATAACAGCGAACGCATGCGCACAGAATGCGCGCGTAGAGTGGCGTCCAGGTAGGACGCTCAGGTCTATTGGACCCTTCAGTTAGAAAATTAGAAAGAGTTTGTCATTTTGTACTGTTGGTGGAAGATTATTATTGTTTAATCTGATTGTTTGAAAAAAGGGGCAGATATAATAAGATTTATTCTTCTTTCTGCTACCTTTCATTTTTTTATATTTTGTACATTATCATTTATGGGATTGTCTTGTATTGTGTTTCTTTTGTAAAAAAAATGAACAAATTTAATAAACATAAACTTCCTTCTCCCTTTTTCTGTTTTGCGCCCTGGATAGTTTTTTTTCTGCCGCTCCAGTGCACGAGTGAAAAAATAAATAAATAAATAACGCGCCTGTGGGCGCGTGTTCACAGCAGCACCTGTGTATGTAGGGAGAGCAGAGAGATAGGAGGAGGGAGGTGAAGGAACAGGGGGGCGCCTAATCAGTGCTGTTCCTGTTATTGTCATTTCATGCAGTTAAAGAAAATGCCTGCTAGAAAAACTTTTTTTTCTTCTAGAGACGGTTTTGACGCCCTCTTAAGTACAGCGCCCCCATGCGGTGCATCCACGGCATAGCGCCCATTTGCGCCACTGCCCTCCTTCCTGGGCCTCACCCCGTAGGCCCCCAAGCTACATCACGTTCACTTCGTGCTCGTTGATCTCACTCTAAAACAACTTAGCATGTCCGATTTCGACTTCGGCGCTACAGCGGTTCCCACGATCCTCCATTCGGCCATTGCCGGTTATTCCTCTCGCTCCCTTCCAACGGAGCGCCCGGCTTGACTCTCGCCCAACTCCCCTCTTCCCCATCATCCTTCCTCCAGTCGAGGGGTGTCCGACCAGCCGCCGGCCTTGTTCTTGTTCAGTTAGCAGTAACAGGAACACACGCCTCTACCAAGCAGGCCCGACCGCGGCCGGTTGTCCTCACAGCAGCCCCTCCACCCCCGCACCTCGGTGGCGCTAGCTTCGCGTTAGCTCCTCGGCTAGCTAACCGAAGGCCGAGGCCTAGTCATGACGCTCATCAACCCCCGGCGGCCATCACGCTCCAGCAGCCATGGCACCCAGGTCCGACACCCGAACACCGGATCCCTCGGCTCCAGCAACCCGCAGAACCAGGAAACAGCAACCCGGCCCCGACAGCACTCCGACCAGCATCCAATCGAACATCATTCGTGGTAGCCATCTTCCTGGCCCGTCTTCCTCTTCTTCTTCTTGTTCATTGGCGGTTGGCAATCAGCCAACGGAGGCACTACCGCCACCAACTGGGCTCTCAGGGTAAGATGTAGTTTCTTTTTCAACCAATCTATCTTGCCTCTGAATGCTTGTCGTATTCAAAGCCAAGTCAAAGTTGACTTTATTGTCAAAATTGCAATTACAGGTCTTGCATATGACTGAATTTACATTGCTCTCAGATCCTGGTGCAAATAACCATTTAAACATTAAAACTCCTAATAACCATGAGCATAAAATGAAATAATGCAAGCGTGATACTGTCTGGAGTTTTTGCCTAATACAGTATTATGAAAATATAAAAGTCAAAGTCAACTTTATTGTCAAAACTGCAATATGTACAGGACATACACAGGATTGAAATTGCATTTCTCTCTCAGTCCCTTCGGTGCAACAGTAACCATTTAAACACTGAAACACTAAAACATTTAATAAACATAAGCATAAAATGAAATAATAAAAGTGTAATACTGTCCTGAGTTTTTGCATAGTATAAAAGTATAAAAAGTATATCTATAAAATGAAATGAAGGTTCTGCCATTGACATGCGTAGTAAAGTGTCAAAGCAGCATATGAAGTCAAGTCTATATACTTGCCGGAGTATTCTTATGAAATCTTTTGATATTGGTATAAAGGTAAAGTGACTTATGCAATAAAGTTAGTAAAAAAGACTATATATCAGCAGTAGTGTGGATATAAAAGTAGTGTAAATGCAAATGTAAAACAGTATCACATCTACAGACAATACTGTGATAATTTAAATTATTAGTATATCCGAGCTTTCTTTTTGTAGGCAAGCCGTACGTGCCAGCTCATGCTCATGTCTCTCCACGGCATTACTCCAGGATCCTGCAGGGGCAGCATATTAATTTAGTGTCGATGTTACTCCCCTCTCCCACGTCGTTCGTCAAGTGGCTTCCTCGTCTGACTTCACCGCAGTTTCTCGTGCTGCCGATCCCCGCCTGTCCAAGGATCTGTCAATCGGCGTCAGAAAATACACTGTCTGCTTTGCCTGATGTTTACATTTAAAAACATCTGAAATTCATATGTTCTCTCTGCCTGATGGGTTCTCTTGGAAACGGCTCTTTTGCAGCCCATACGGGCTATCCCGGCAGCCCTAGAGGGCTTACTCTCCTTTTTCCCCACTTTTCTCTCTCCTTCGGCAGCACACACGGGCTCACTCTTTTGGCGGGCTCACTTTCTCTCTCTCTCGTCTGGCAACCCATGTGAGCATCTCTTCCTCTCTCTCTCGTCTGGCAGCCCGTGTGGACTCTCTCTAATGCCTGTTACCCACTGCCCCCTTTGTCGAGCGGCCGAAGCGGCCGGTTTACATTCAAAGTCTATGGAGGAGACGCGTGGAGTGACGGCGAACAAGGAAGCGGCGCGATTCAAGTGATCGAAGCGGCGCGGGGGCAGCCTGCACACGCACGCGCGCGTCGGCGTCGAACTGCCAACGCCATAAAATTCGATCTCTGGCTTCTCGACGCGTCCAGCAAACAGTCGAGAGAGCCTCTGCTATCTGATTACACAACCACAACGGGACTTTTTTTTTACTTTTTAAACTTACCGGATCCAGCCTCCAGGAATTGGAACCAAACTCCGGTAAGAAACGTGACATTTTTACAGTTGCTGCTGACAGGCTGCTGTCCTCTCCAGTGTAGATCACCCCAAACATAAAAAAAAGTTTTAATCTCATCGAAGACCGTCGGAGGTGCAGTTTACACAACAACTGAACCCGGAAAACAAGCCAGAGACCCCTCCCTCTGCTACCCCCTAGTGTACGTCATCAGACGGTGTTCAGTGGTTCAGTGGGACCGTGACCAGCGGCCAAAAGGGGACGGCAGGCGCGTTTCGAGTTGTGCAGTGGGTAACCGGCATTAGGTGGAGCTCACTCCTCTAGCAACCCTTCTCACAGGCTCCCTAATTTTAACTAGGGATGGGGCCGATCCAATCCAGTATCCGATACCAGCATAATTTAGATATCGGATTTTCCGACCCAACCTGCCGATATTTCCGATCCGGCTTCAAAGAGCACATGTGTTCCACCATACGTTGCGACTACTGTCTTAACATTGTGTGAGTTAAACCCAATGAAGGCACTCTGGGCCTCACAACAGGAAACACCCAAACTTTAATAGCGCACAAGAGGCAGGTCTATATCACAGACGTCCTTCTCACTCATGGTGCAGCTGGAAAACTAAAATACCGCTAAGCATTATGGGAAAGACAACAAAATCCACTCCCGTAGCGGTTAAGGGGAGTGGACTGTGTTGTCTTTCCTATAATGCTGAGCGTGCATTATGTGCATGGTGCAGCTGGAAAACTAAAATACCGCCATATCCATAATCTATCTCCCTATGCCGGACACACAAGCTCACAGCGGTCCGGCATGCCTGTCCCCCGCCGGGGCCCGAGCACCAAAGAACTCTTGCCAATAAAACCTCCTAATTGTCTTCTTTCTCTCTGTGTGAGTCTCTCCAGGTTGAATTGAAAGTTAAATGTTGAAACCCACCGACCTGTCGGTCTGTTAACAGCATGGACCAGTGTGAGTTTTATGAAACTCTCAGACAGAAATCATGTCTGACAGTAACTTTTGGAAGCAGCCTGATTCAAAATGGCTGCTACGGCTAAGCACACTCAACAAACTCGAAAACTGCCTTAACTTTGTCAATTTAACAGATATTGAGGTACAACTTGTAGTAGTGACATACAACAATGAGGTAGTTAATGAGGGGTCACCCACTCAGAACAACTTAGGTTTTTGTTTTAACGTTGTCGTGTAAGACAGACTGTAATGTGTCTGTAAAAGTTGTCTATGTGTTTTGGTGATTTGATGTCAGCTTGCCATCTTTGCTGCCTTTTTTTTTTGCAGTTTAATTTCGTCATCTACAGATATGTTCCAGTGGCAGCTCCTGTTATCGTGTTGAAGCAGAACTTTTTGGTGCACAGAAACTTCACCAGCATAAAGTTTACTTCCCTTGTGTCTTCGACTGGAGAGGAAAAAAAGAAGCTGTTGTTTCCCCGAAAATTTCTGCAACATCTGATCCACCTCAAGTCAAACGCAACAGGGCCCAAAACACACTCAGAGACAGAAGCTGAAGAGGTTGATTCCGTTTTCTGTAAATTATTAACGAGTGGCTGCTGCTGATGGCAGCTAGAAGGCCAAGGAGATGTCAGAGGGAGAAAACAACAGAAAATGGAGATTTGCCAAAGGCTTCCCTGAGGAGACAGAAAAAAAATGAGTAGATTTTTCAATTCTTAAACATGGAGAGGTTATCCACAAAAAAATAAACCACATGAAGATCTGAACACTTTTACCAGCACACAGAATGGATGCAGTGGTATCCCACCTTATTTCTAGCCAACGCTGCCTTTCGTGGATTATGAGCATGACTTCCAGCTCGGCCCAGAACCAGCGTTTATGTACAAACAGTACAAGCTAGTGTGGTTTCTCCGAGCATTGTGGATTAAATTTAAACATGTATGAGCACCAGCTGTCAGGGTTCAGATAGGACAATATCATCATACCACTGCCTGCTGAGGACGAGGGATGGAGGACGACCTGAAGAAGTGGCTGCAGATTACATCTACCAGCATATTTAGCTACTTGTAACAGTGAAGAGATGAACAATCTAAAAAGCTCTGAAGTGTACAGGTAGTCCCCGATTTACGAGCGAGATCCGTTACAACGAGGCGCTCGTAAACCGGAAATCTCGTAATTTGGAACGGCCGCCATGTCTCTCGTAAATCCGGAATTTCGCTCGTAAATTGGAACGGTTTCGCTAGCGCGACTACAAACACTCTATTTTCATCCAAAAACTGCTTATGAGTGCATAAAAATGATCGGAAACGTGTGTCCATATGCTTAGCTAACTAACTGTGGTGAAAAAACACATGAAAACTCAGTAGTATTTTTTGCGTTTTTTCCAAAAATTCGCCAGCTCGTAAGTCTGGAACCTCGTAGATCAGAGCGCTCGTAATTCGGGGACTACCTGTATTAGTATAGATCTACACAATAATAAGGTCGGTGGTGTTTTGGTAAAAGAGGTGGGACACAAATCTTTTTACCTTAAAGCAGACACAGAGCCCAGCCAAACCCTTAAAGTCCCCCATCACCGAGCTTGGGTTAATTTCAGAGAAAATTGTAATACTGAAGATGAACAAATACTAGAATGTTGTGCCCTTCATACGTTCAAAAAAGTTCATGAGAAAAACAACTGGACTTTATTTGTAACAGAAGATGTTTCGCTTCTCATCCGAGGAGCTTCCTCAATTCAAAGAATATGCCCAAAGATGACCTGAAATTATACCTGGTATTCTCGTCAAACTGTTTTCAATCCTTCTGAGGACCCGTCGTCTATTCTCCGGTGGTTTATTTTAGTCCAGACACAAAGTAAGATGCAAGTTTTCCTCCGTCAGCCGTTGGTCAACAAAGTGAAATGAGAACACATACAGAGTTTTGGGTGGTCTCTTCAAGTTCACATTCTTCAGCCACATTCTTCTTAACTCCTCATCTGTAGGTAGGAGATGGAAACTATACCACTTTTTACAGGAACACTCTTTTTGTTTTGGGTCCATGTTCGAACACTGTTGTTGTAGCCACTGATTGAGTTTGGTCTGGTTGTTTGTGGAGTCGTGAACACAACAGGTACCTGAACGCAGCATGGCTATTTTAGTAAAGTTTATGGTTGTTAAATAAACGTGAACAAAACAAAAACAGCATATTATCTGCTAAACTGAATGAAAATTACTTTCAAATAAACTGCGGTTTGTGTTCTGCTACCATGGTTAATCAATGCTTACTGCTACTTCCTGTCTGACAAGAAGTTGTACCATAATTATTTATACAGTAGAGCCAACAGGAAGAAGGTGGGTAAAGAGTTTGATTAGTGGAATGGCACCAGAAGTGGAGGAAGTCTTAGATTATTGAAGCTCCCCACTCAAGTCACAGGCCAAAAAAGGTGGAAACATCGAAGCGCCATCCATCCATCCATCCATCCATTATCTTTTACCCTCTTTTTCCATTTTGGGTCATGGGGGTCGCCGGTGCTTATGTCCAGCAATCACTGTGAGAGGGGTGGGGGACACCCTGGACAGGTCACAAGTCCATCACAGGGCCACATAGAAACAAACGAGACAAACAACCATTCACTCTCTCACTCACACCTAACAATTTAGAGTTACCAGTCAACTTAACATGAATGTTTTTGGTCTGTGGGAGGAAACAGGAGTACCTGGAGAGAGAGAACATTCAAACTCCACCCAGAAAGGCCCCCGGCCTGGGATTTGAACCAGGAACCTGCTCGCTGAGAGGCAGCAGCTCTGCCAGCTGCGCCACCACGCTGCCCTCAAAGCATCATCTTATTTGTTTATACTTTTACGCCCATATTTCCTCTTGTTGCATTTATTTTCCCTCAGCAGAGATTCCAGTAAGGCAGCCAAAGACAAATTTAAGGAGAAAGTTGTTGAACTTGTGACTGAGCATGTATTTAACTTTACCAGTTATCCATGACTTCAAAAATTGATGTTTAGCTTTTGCTTAGTTGCAGTCTGCAAACAGTGATTTATTTTTCTGTGAGAGGAAGGTGTGCACTTAAGGCAATTTACAAAAACAAAATTAATGCCTCCTTCAGCAATCCAAAGAGCACTCCTGCAAAGAACGAAAACATCTTGTAGGTCCACAAGCAAGGCTTATCTGCTCTCACTTCTCTCTCCTCCAGGTGCATTTAGGGGCTGAGACCTCACTCAGAATATTTTACTGATATCAGATTTCAGGTCATAAAGCAGAGGCTTAGATGAGACAAATGCCATGAGGATGATGGATGTTCAAATTAAGTGTTACAACTCATTTCACATGTGCTACTGGGGAAAAGGGTCCACCCTCTTTAAATTTTAGGATTTGTTTTAAATCAATTCTTTTTTTTTCTTTTTTTTTTTTTTTTTTTTTACTGAGAAGCGCAACATGGCAGCGGATTGGTGAATTGCGCTTTGCTAGACTCCCATCAGCCCCGCTGAAAAATTGCCTTTTACAGTTATGTCCTCACTACCTCCATGCTGTATTCTGCCTCTGAGATTGGTGTTGACTCGACAGAGCTGTAATATGGCCTCTAAGTTAAAAAATCAAAATCAAAAGCAGCAATGTCTTGAAGTAGTGTTATAAAACAATAAATCAGGATGAGAAAACAGCTTGAATTCATGGAAGAAAAAAATGAAACATAACAATATTAGGATTATTGAAGTTCGTGCACCCCTACAGTGACAGCCAAAATGCTAATGGAGGCAGTGCAGCAGGGCAAGTCGCTCCTGATTGATCACGTGTACCGGACACCGGGTAGGAGAGGCTTGGATGATAAACCGAGAGTTATCGTAAATGGTAAATGGTAAATGGTAAATGGAGCTTATTTATATAGCGCTTTCCAGCCCCCTGTGAGGAGCCCCAAAGCGCTTTACAATACCATCGTGGCCAGACTGCATTATCATCAAGATTACGTGGAGATATTACAATGAGCACGTAGCAGTGGCCCGATCCACTTCCAAAAATCATCCATATTCATCGCACCTGATTACACCCCTGGCATGGCAAGGTCACGAGCGGCATTCACAGAGGTCAGGCGACTCCTGCGGAACCGACCAGGTGTCTAGTATGGACTTCTTTTTCTTGCATGGCTTTGCATCATGAATGGAGGGACAGAAAAGTTGTTTGCCGACTCCTTTAAAGCGATGGAATACGTGGCAAGGAGCGGAAAAACCATAGGATTGGCCTCCCTGAACCAGCATCTCTTTCAAGCTTGTGTTTTACTCAGTATTTGGTTGTAGGGCTGTTAATGGTGGTATGTACATTTTATTTGTATTGGAGGGCGATTAGACAGTGTTAACACTCTGAACAGATTACTTTAAGTTCTTGTATATAGTACATACCCTAATATAGGAGCGTTCTTTTCTTTCTTATATTTTTAAGTTGTTTTTTTATATATATTTTTATCTTTGTTTATTTATTTATTGGAGGGTGATTCTACAGTGTTTTGTTGTAGGGATCAATCCTCCTGAAGGTCCTCCTTACTTCTGCTGAAGTCACGCTGAGGAACTCCTCTTCAAAGAGCGAGGTGAGTCTGGTGCTAGGTGGTCTTTTTGTGTCTTAAAAGTGGGCATAGAACCTGTTAAGAACATCAGACAATGATGGGTCCCTAGGGCATTGTGCACCCCTGCTTTTATAGTCTGTTATTTACTTAATGCCCCTCCACATGCTCCGTGGGTCCTGTGAGGATTATGTCCTTGGAACTTCCGTGCGTATGTGGCTTTGGCCCTCAATACCAGAAGCCAGCTCTTTCCTTGCCCTCCCCAGTCCCTATTTGTCACCATGCCTTAAGACAGTATCTCTGGCTTTCAGCAGGGCATGATCTCTTGGACCAAAGTTATTTATTTTATATGTGAATGACTTGGTAAATATGTCAGGACTTCTTAAATGTGTTCTTTTTGCCGATGACACCACATTTTTCTGTTCGAGCAAAGACATAAAACAGATTTTGGATATGATGAAAACAGAATTGATAAAAATACAAACTTGGTTTAAATTAAACAAATTATCTTTGAATTTAGATAAAACTAATTACATGATATTCAGTAACAAAAAGAGAATTGTTGATGATCCATTTGAAATTGAAGATGTTGTGATCTGTAAAGTGAGTGAAGTGAAGTTTCTGGGTGTTATCATTGATGACAAACTGACATGGAAACATCATGTAAATTCCATTAAAACAAAAATAGCTAGATCAATTGCAGTACTGTATAAAGTCAGGGATTTTTTAATTGACAAAGCTCTGTATATGTTGTATACCACAATCATTGTTCCACATTTAATCTATTGTATTGAGGTTTGGGGGAAAGCGTGCAAAACAATTACCGTACAAAGCCTGTTTATATTTTACAAAAGAGAGCAGTAAGAGTAATCACCTGAAAACATTTCAGTCACCCATCAAACACTTTGTTCCCTTTCAGTTGGTCTCTCGGTGCAACATACTTGCTATGGGAATTGCGCCCCCGCGCGATTACCTGAAGGAATACCTTCACGCCTTTTACGGCAGGGGCGTCACCCCGCGCCAGAGGTACCGCCTTTTTGGTACTTAAGCGGCTGACGCCCCTCCATCTTTCTCGTTTTTGCCCTTCACCTCGCAAAACCTGAACTATCTCTCTTCGCAGGACTTCTCTGCTGCTCCATCGCTCAACCTGAGGTGAGCTCGCTCCCTACATAGAGCGCACAGAGAATTTTTCCCAGCACATTTCTATAACCTCAAGGTTTTTTCTTCTCCTATCTCCACAGGTTGCTTCCTTCAACGGCGTTATAACTATGCCACAACCGCTACCCCGGCTAACATCCTAGCGGACTAGCCAGCGAAAGCGACATGACGGAGGAGACACTTGAACAAAGAAGAAAAAGGATTCTGGAAGGACTTGCTCGCCTTATCTCGGACATGCCTCCGGAGAAAGGAAAGCAAAAGACAAAACTTCAAAGGAAAGCCGGCGGGACGGCGAGCCCAACCTCGCGCGCCTGCCCCAGCGGCTGTGGATTTTCCCTCGCAGTAGCTGACACACATGAGGCTTGTCCAGTCTGCCTGGGTATATTTCATGCAAGACAGGCTTTGGACACGCCCGATTCTCGCCCACACTGCAGCCAGATGCTGGATGCGGTGCTACGGCATCGGGCGGACCTCGTGGCTAAGTCCATGGGAAACTCAGCTGGTCCACAGGACCTAGACACCACGGAGACCCTCACTCTGACCCCGGAGCTCGAAAACATGGCTCTACACGACAGCACGCGCGTTGAATGGGGCAACAGCCCTGACGCTCGCTCCTATGGTGGACCTAACAGTCGGGTTCGACACAAGAGGCATGATGAATGAAGACGAGATCTCCATCTCAGCCTCGGGCGAATTTTCAGCGGAGGAACCAGAACTCGAAATCGAGGATCCGGGAGAGGACCTCTCCAGGACCCCGGTACCTGTGCTCCCTGAAACTGACTTCTCTATTCCTACCCTGTTCGACTTGTGCCACAGAGCAACGGACGCGCTGAACATTCCCTGGCCGGAACCCCCGCCTCGCCAACAGGTCACGAGGCTGGCGGGGAACTATTTTTATTCAAAACAGCAGGCAGCAACGAAGCAAAGGATGCCCGTCTTCCCGGACTTCCTCACGGAACTGACCCGCATCTGGCCTCAGCCACGAGCGCCCATGCTCCTTCCTCTCTCACAGTTCCTCGATGTGGAAGGCATGGATGAGGCGGGAATAGCCAACGCGCCTCAGATTGAGGACACACTGGCGTCCCACCTAGCTCCCAAGTTATCTGGAATGAAACTGACTCTCCCCAGCAAAGCTTGTAGAGCCTGAGTGTCTCTTCTCGAAAAGTGCTACAGAGCCCAAAGACTCGCGGCGCGTGCTATAAACGCGTCAGCAATGATGCAGGCTTACCTTGCGGAAAAACTCCAACAACTGCAGGTAACCTTGGATAAGCAAGCTGCTGCCGACTTACTGGATGAAGCCCGTAGAGCAACATACTTTGTTCTCCGCATGATGGGGACAGCTGCTGTGGCTTAGGGCAGAGGTATGGCGGAAGTGATCATTGCGATCCGCCACCTGTGGATGACGCTGACGGATTTACCGGAGGGACAAAAGGTGCCTTTTCTCCACCACTCAATAGAGACGGAGGGGCTATTTGGTCAGACTTTGAAGCAAATCCAGACCAAGCTGGACCAAAGGCGCAGGCAGGCTGAAGCTCTCAGGGTGGGCATTCCCCGTCGGAGTTTCGCCCCCCACCAGGGAGTCTGCTGGAGGCAGATCTGCACAGCCGCGGCACCGCTCGACGATTCGTGCGCCACCGCAGAAGCGGCCAGAATACGAGGAAGAACCTCGGCAGAGACCCTCGCCGAGCCAACCTCGCTCCGAGCACACATGGAACAAAAACAGGTTTGTCCCATGCCAAGCGAGCAGGCATAGGGCATCCTCGGCGAACCGGGACACTCGTCAAAAACGTGCCTGATGAACCAGGCCCACGTTTATATTTTATACGACCTCCCACCCACGTGGTAACGGGAATGTTCACACCTTGTTCAGGCTTTATTTGTAGCAAAGTACAAATGGCTGATAATTCTGTTGCATGCACAAACCATGTTCTCCCTGCTGTGAATGACATCAAATCATGTATGTCGTTACACATAAGCACAAATAAAACTCATAAAACAGCACATCCCTGTTTTATTGACGATCAAAAAAAACAAAACATACCAACACAAATAATGTCAGCAGTACGGGCTCCCTGGCCTGTCAGCCATCATAAAGGGGGGGCACATCCCCCTCCCTCATGGCTCATGGGGTGTCAGTCTATTCAATAAGCCCTAGCAGGGTGCCTCAGGACCTGTCTCCAGAGGATAGACCCAGAGGCATCTGCGAACAGACCCTCCACCTCTCACGAAGACAGGTTGGAGAGGGCACGTGTTCCATTGTGAACAAGGAGACGGCCAAAACACTAGCCAGACGAACACGTGACATGTTCGCTCCATAGGAGAGCACGTCGGATGCCCCAAGGCGGACACAAATTTCACACTCTCAAAACAGTAGCTGTGATCACGTTACTTTGTGTGTAAACGGATCGGAGTCGAACCAGATTTTTCCTCCTGATTTTGAAAGGAAACTGGGATCCTTATCAACAAATGATCTTAAGTATGCCGGTCACAAAGGACCATCTCCATGTTCACACGTTACAGCTACCCCTTTATTATTCATGAAGGACATGGAATGCTCGAGCGGTAAAAGAGCAACACGTGACTTTCCTGACAAAGCTGCATCAGACTTGCTCCCACACAACAGTATCCCACTGGGTGAGACACCAATTGGAGTTAGGAGATCTGCTCGTTTACAAAAAACAGCAGCCCCTCAATCCAATAAATCCTATTTTGGAGGGAAATAATAGTTTTCTTGTTCCAACTCAATCTAATAAAATTAATAGACTTCATCTGCCTTCGAGGAGACTTGATCAGTACAGTCTGTTAACACATCAACGTGGAGGCCCCCTCCCCAACCTGTTTGACCCTCAAAGGCTCACACAGGAAGTCGTGGTCCAGCCGCTTAAGCTAGGAACTGGAATTAATTCCAGCCTGTTAGCTGTAAAGGACAGGCTGATGGCTTCGGGCCTACCAGAGAATGTGGTAAAAACCATACAAAATGCCCGTGCCGGGTCAACACAGTCTCTATACACACAGAAGTGGCGCATCTTCGAAGCCTGGTGCTCAGAAAGAAATATAATTTCTTATGCTTGCGACTTGGCTCAACTCCTAACTTTCCTTCAGGATTTACTAGAAAAGGGTCGTTCTTATTCAACGATTAAAGTGTTCCTTGCAGCTATCTTTGCTTGTCACGAGACCTGGGGACACAGGACTCCTGGAGCACATCCAATCTTAATGAGAAATATAAAAGGTGTACTTCGAACCAAGCCACCAAGCAGGACCTTGACCCCTGGTTGGGATCTTGGCCTGGCAGACGGTCATACTAACAGGCATTTTACTGAGCATTTCAAGGACGTGAATGAATTACGTTCCCATAGCAAGTATGTTTCACCGAGAGACCAACTGAAAGGGAACTGAAAGTTATGCACCATAACTCATGTTCCCTGAAGGAAGGGAACGAGGTGCAACATAGCTGGCCCTTTTCAATGCTGAAAGCTCGGTGAAGTGCAATTTTGGAGAAAGTTGGAGGGGCGTCAGTCGCTTAAGTACCTAAAAGGCGGTACCTCTGGCGCGGGGTGACGCCCCTGCCGTAAAAGGCGTGAATGTATTCCTTCAGGTAATCGCACAGGGGCGCAATTCCCATAGCAAGTATGTTGCACCTCGTTCCCTTCCTTCAGGGAACATGAGTTATGGTGCACAACTTTCAGTTTCTTCAGCTAAATTTATTGAAATTCCAGGAATTGGTAGATTACAGTATTTTATAAGTTATGTATATGGCTCATAATAACACATTACATATCCAAAGAAATTTTATAAAAAGACAAAGTTATTACAATCTCAAAGGGACAGAGATATTCATCAAACCACAATTCAGAACCAGCTTAAAGGGACGGTCTACCTCAATTCAGGGAGTTGGATTGTGGAATGTTCTGGAGAGTGATGTTAAAAATGCAAAATCAATGTATACATTTAAGAAAAAGGTCAAAAAGGACTTGCTCAAAAACTATATATGATGTAGCTTAGTGTGTTTGTGTATTACAGTTAGAAAAATTAAGTAGAGTTATTCATTTTGTGATGTAGTTTGAAGGTTATCATTGTTTGAACAAATTGTGAAATAAGGGGCAGATATAATAAGATTTCATCTTCTTTCTGCTCCTTTCATTTTCTCCTACTTGTATTCTTGTATCTGATGAAACTGTTTTGTATTGTTCTTTTAAAATGAATAAATAAACATCAAATCAAATCAAAATCAAACCTCTGCATTTAGCCAGGGTTTCTGTTTTGGGTAGCACATCAGTAGGCGTGTTTCCATCAAGGTTTCTAGGTGCGCATTATGAAGCATCGCATCAGAAAAGCTAAATGGAAACGGCATAATTCGAGTTAACTTCCTCTAAGTCGCTCTAAAGTTTATACGCTCGCTTGAGGTAGTTTTTGGGGAGTCGATTCAGAGCTGAGTCGGCTAAACGACAGATGGAAACAGATTAGCCGACTCAGTTCTGCCGCAGCGAACATTCACGTCACGTGACTGATCAGCTGTTTCCGCTCCGGACAACATGTAACATCGCTAAAACTAGTTGGCATGACAGAATAAATACAACTTGCCCGATAGCAACACATACCTGAAATATTCTCTCCATTTTGCCGAGATGTCTGTTTTCAAACGCTACTTCCTGTTTACTGTGGAAGTGCGTAACGCTGACGTCTGACGTATGGCGCTGACGTGTGACGTAATGACGCTGACGTCTGACGTAGAGACGCTTTGCGTGGCATTGCAGATGCGCTTCAAGCCAGTTTAATGGAAACACTTCTGATCCTCATAATTTTAATTTACATTTTAGCGAAATTTTCTAAAATTCGCTCAAAAATCGAATTTAAATTGGATGGAAACATAGCTATAGTCCCTGGTGGTGGTGACATCTTCAACACACTTACCGGTACTGGTGTATCTGAGGACCGCAGATGTGTATTCCTCCAGATCCAGTTCTCCCTCATTTACAGCAGCCTTCCTGAAGATCTTCCACTCTCTAGCCGTTTTCGCATTGCACAGCCCTCAACGGCCCGGCCCGCCCCGCCCTCTAACCCGGGTTCATCATGTTCGCATTTTCCTTTTCCGCCCGGGGTTCGCCCTCGTTTTGGAACCCGCCAAGACGTGGTTCTGATCGGGCCGGGCTCCCGGACCCAGTTTGACGTCATGTACTGCTCATCATTCGTTGTTTGCAGCAGGGGCGGGACTCGTTCTAACAACAACCTCAGCGCGAGCTGAATTTCATTAAAATTTAACTACAGAAACCCCTAAAAAAATTGTTAGCTGAATTATTTTTTCTGAGTTTATTTTTTGTTAATAACTGATTACAAATCAGCTTAAATAACACGAAGCGCGCACAGGGCCGGATTAACAACCCCAGGGGCCCCTGGGCACCAAAGCTCACAGGGCCCCCTCCCTAATCAAAC
>JBBPBX010030529.1:0-35123 GCA_038048925.1 Garcialebias charrua
ATATATATATATATATATATATATATATATATATATATATATACATACATATATATATGTATATACAGGTAGTCCCCGATTTACGAGCGAGATCCGTTACAACGAGGCGCTCGTAAACCGGAAATCTCGTAATTTGGAACGGCCGCCACGCTTCTCGTAAGTCCGGAATTTCGCTCGTAAATTGGAACGGTTTTGCTAGCGCGACTACGAACACTCGTTTTTCATCGAAAAACTGCTTATGAGTGCATAAAAATGATCGGAAACGTGTGTCCACATGTTTAGCTAACGAACTGTGGTGAAAAAACACAGGAAAACTCAGTATTTTTTGCGTTTTTTCCAATAATTCGCCAGCTCGTAAGTCCGGAACCTCGTAGATCAGAGCGCTCGTAAATCGGGGACTACCTGTATATATATATATATATATATATATATATATATATATATATATATATATATATATATATATATATATATATATATATATATATATATATACAGGAACCCCTCGAGTTACGTCAGGGATAGGGACCTACGTGTGTGACTTAGGTCGATTTTGTCGTACCTCGCGGACCAAAAACACATGCCTATCGTAGGTCCGCGTTTCTGACATAGGTCGCGGCTATACCGCTAACGGAGCGCCGCACACATATTTAATGGCATGAGACTGAACAAGCAGACATACTAAGGCCATAAACACGCACAGAACTGCACAAATAAATAAAAAATATAATGTCTTACTTTGAGCCGGTGGCCCCGACTGCCAGGCGGACATTTGCGGCGAGCTCCCGGCCGCAGATGGATCCTCCGCGGCATGTCGGCTCGGTGTCTTCGCCTGTGTTAGCTGCTTTGTTAGCTGCTGTCGTTAGCATGTCGGGCGGCGTTGTGGCCGCCGATCGCGGGGCGATCCGCGGCTGCTCCTCCGGACCTGAGACGTCCACAGAGTTGACCGAGTGTTTCCAGCTCATTTATCCGTATGAGGCAACCCTGATCGGGCACACGGAGCCAGCTGACAGTAGCCTCCGGAGCTCCATTGACCGCAGTACAGTTGTAAAATGGCAACCGGAAGTGGCGAGCGGAAACCGGAAGTTGCGTAAATACGATTAATTTCTTATCAAAACGTAAAATTAATAATTATACTTTATTTATAAAGCCATTTAAAACAACCACAGCTGCAACAAAGTGCTATACACATGAAATTAATAACTTTTAAACACAAAAAAAAAAAAAATAATAATAATTTTTTTTTTTTTTTTTAATCATATTTTTATTAAATATGATAAAATCGTAAGTCTGAGTTGCCGTAGGTCGCAGGTGTCGTACCTCGAGGGTTACCTGTATATATATATATATATATATATATATATATATATATATATATATATATATATATATACATATATATGTATATATATATATATATATATACATATATATATATATATATATATATATACAGGTATATATCAAAATACAATAAATGAAAAAGTACACAAAGGAGCAAGACAATATTAGAAACTTAAAACAGCAAGTTTTTAGATAACTGCTGTGAGATGGCGGTTTTCCAGTTTTTTAATCTACATAATGAAGAATAGTAGGCTTTGAATTCGTGACTGCTGCCGCCCGGAAACTGTGGGAAACTGCCGGAAACTCTATCTGGGGGCTTTAAAAATGTCCAAACATAACAAAATAGAATTTTGGCACACCTAAAACAATTAAAAGTAAAAGTAAATTTACATATGAGTTTGTAATAATTTCAGAGATGTGAACATGTATGATTTGGAAATGTAATTATCAATACAGAGGTCTAGTGGTGACAGAACAAGGAGCTTCATTGATCACGTTGACTATCCGCATTACATTGTAACACATTTACTATGTAAAAATTAATTTGAACTCAAGGTGGTGTGAAACATGAATAAAGTTTAGATTTTTTACTATTATTTTTTTTAATTTGAGGTAAGTTTGTGTGTGCTTTTACTGGTAATGTATACCCATAGTAATTCACAGCCCAGGTCCAGGTTGAGAAATGCTTTTAAGACAATAAAAGTGCACTGTGTACTCAAGACCAGGTTTATTGTTGTGTTTATTTATATTGTATATTTATTAGGGCTTGAGGAAGTGCTAAATAATCCATAGTTATACCTTTGGCGTCTCCCTACAACACACGTTTTCTATAGGGGAAAGGAAGCTGCAGTGACCACAGGTGCACCTGTTGAAAGAGGTTATTTTTGCTTTAGTATAATTTGGATACATATGTCTTACTTGAGATAGTTTAACATTAACAAATATGACAATTGTTACTGCTTTGAACATTAGCCTATGTTGCTAATATCAATTTACCACTCAGGAGGGGGTGAAAAGTCCTCCACCTAGCATGTCACGAGGTGTGGCCAGGACCGTGACATGCAGCTAGCATGTTGCATATATTATGCTAATGCTAGCTGCATGTCACAGTCCTGGCCACACCTCCTCGCTCTAACCCCCATATACCGGTAAGTTTAATAGTACATTTTCCTACTAAGGATATTATATGTGAAATTACTGTCATATATTGTTCTTATAAGTATACAAATTATATATGTTTCATTTTATACAAATTTACTAAGGATCTTATACCTGGTTTCAATGCATTATACAAAAAATATAAGTTTCAAACAAAACATATAAAAACTTTATAAAATTTATATATATCTTTTCTGTATGGGTGGTACTGCACCATTTTCGCCAAAAATGAAAAACGAAGAATCAGAGCGAAAAATGAGTCTAAAAATATGGGAAAAAATCCATAAATAATACTCTTCTGTGTTTAATACGCTGGACATTCAAATGAGCAAAAATACAGCGTATTATAGACCGGAGAATACGGTAAGTTCAAAATCATCAATGTGTAGTTTTGAATCATGTAATTTGTATTATGTCCGTTCACAATGCACTTTTATGCTATGCTTAATTTTTAAAATCTGAAACAAAATCAGTATAGAACAATTAAAAAAGTTGAAGCCGTTTTTATGTTATTTGGACTTGGGTTCATCTTTGACTTTGAAAATACTGTATCTATATTTTTACAGATTCTGTGTGCTGATGACCACACCTATGCCAAAGCAACAAAGACCCAAATTGAGGTTAATTTTTAAAATGTACACATACGGTAACTATTAATTTATATGTGTATTTCTTTATGTGCAATTGACACTGAAACCATAAATGATTTTTTTTAACAAGAAAAAATGTTTTGTTTCCACAGCATTTTTTATGACAGTACACATGGAAAGGGTACGATCTTGAGAGATATAAAGTGTTAAAGACTGTGTGGGCTTCACCGGAAATGGAAGACGAGGAGAGTACCCTCGTTACTACTCTGATGGCATACCTGGACACTGCCCTGAATGTCAGTACTGTACTGAATGCAAGGAGAATATTAGTTGTTTTACACTGTCGTTCACACATTTCAGTTGTCACACATTGTTGTTCTTTTTTGGTGACATGTCTTTTTAAATCAGTTCTGCTGAAGTACTGTAACGTTGTCACGGTCACTCAAGCACCAGACGTTCTGCTTCAGCCAACACTTTATTCAAGAACACAAATAACAGGCCAGTAAACTCAGAGTCACTGTTTGGCCGTGACCCACGCCAGAACTCCTCAGCTTCACAACAGGTGCTTCCAGCCTCTCGACAGAACCACCAAAAACTCCCTCTAGCCCCACCCCATCTTATTTCCCAACAACCCTTGCGTCATAAACAGGACATGTCAAACCTTAGAACCAGTAACAGTGTAATAAGAACAATTAACACTTAACATGACTCTTCAAGGATCATTACACTGCCCCCCCCCCCCAACAAAAAGTTCCTCGTCCTCGAGGGAACAACACAGTCTCTAAGGCGGGGAGTAGGGATGGGAATTGATAAGAAATTATTGATATCAATTCCTTTATCGATGTCATTTATCGATTCAATTCCTTATCAATTCTGTTATCATTCTCATTTGGGTAATAAAATATAGTAAACCATTTGTGTTCATAAAGAATTTAATGATCTTTCACCAAAACCAAAAATATATGTAGTATTCCTATTTGATGAAGTTTTATTGTTTATTAGGAATTTCCTAATAAACAATAAAACTTCATCAAAACAAACTAGTAATTTTTGTTCAGAAAAATTAACATATCTGCTTTCACACTTATTTAGTGTGTAATTCAAATACCTCTGCTGTTGTTGCTGCGGCTGCCTGAGTGTTTTCTGCCACAACAGCTGCCCTGATCCTGTCCCAGATGTTATTCTCATCATCAATCAACATGGATTTAAATCTGGGGTCGATAACAGTCGCTTCTTCAAGGAACGCTTGGATACAGTCATCCTGAAATTTAAAATGGAGGAAAACAAAATTTAGGGAAAGGGAAGATAGTTTACTAAGTTTGGTGTAAATTATTACTAGTCATTATTTAACAAATTTACTTTGTAACGTTTGGAAAGATCATTCCAGATGTTTTCATTAATACTCCTGCTGAAAGCAGAGTCATCTGCCTGCACGGTCAGATCTGGCCACAGGTCGGAATAGAAACAGAACTGAACTTGTTAAACTGACAACTTACAATTTGATATTTATCATTTAAATATTTTCTTACCGAAATTCACATGCTTCCACTATTGTAAAAGGGTGCAAACCTTTGACCACAAATCTGGTAACAGATCGATGACATTCGTTTGTTCTTGCCTCAGTCATTTCATTTTATTTCTCCCTGCTTCCATGAAAGGAGAAGCTAACGTTGGTGTGCTAGCAGCACCACTCGTGCTAACACTACTAGCCTCTGAGCCAGCCAGACTCCGGCAATCCTCGTCAACTAAATGTTACAGGAGAGGGAGATTATTTTTAAAATACAGTGGAAGCAGTATAGCTAAAAGGTAACAAGTGAAAGAATTTGACGTTACCTGCTGTAACAACGGAGGTGGACGCATTCTCTCCACTTCTCCTCCAAGCAGCGTGTTAAAAACGGTACATTTCTTCAAAGTCACCGAGCGGTAGGGATGGGAATTGATAAGAAATTATCAATATCGATGCCTTTATCGATGTCATTTATCGATTCGATTCCTTATCAATTCTGTTATCAATTCTCATTTGGGTAATAAAATATAGTAAACCATTTGTGTTCATAAAGAATTTATTTATGGATTTTTTCCCATATTTTTAGACCCATTTTTCGCTCTGATTCTTCGTTTTTCATTTTTGGCGAAAATGGTGCAGTACCAGTTTCGGCCGCTTTAGAGGCGCTGTAGGCAGCAGCCAGCAGAGGACTCAGAGAGTGAAGAGGAAGAGGGGCCACTTCCAGAAGTTTCTACTTGCTGTGTACGAAAAAAGACTTTTTAAATCCAGCTGATTTCACATTTGGTTCAGCTCAGGAGCCCGTCTGCTATAGTGAGGTAAGAAATATATTTTTAAGCGTTTATTTAGCTAAATTTAAAGAAACAAAGCGTCCGGTTTGACCCGCCTGGCGCCTGCATAAAAATCAGCGAACTTTTTTTTAAAAATCCAGCTTATTTGAACATTTCGTTAAACTCAAGAGTACGTCTACTATTAAGTCAGCTAAGAAATATATTTTTTAAGCGTTTATTTAGCTAAATTTAAAGAAAGAAAGCGTCCGGTTTGACCCGCCTGGCGCCTGCCTAAAATTCCGCGAACTTTTTTTTAAAAAATCCAGCTGATTTGAACATTTCGTTAAGCTCAGAAGGACGTCTGCTATGAAGTCAGCTAAGAAATATTTATTTTTTTTAGACACCACCACGCCACCACCACTCGGGCGCGGCGCATGTCTGTGATGTCAGCGCTTAAATACGTCACCACCAGGAGTCTGCAGAACCGATAAGCTGAATCGTTAAGACAAGCATCCTACAATTCCATGGAATTGGACTTTTAAGAACCGGTTCTCTAACAGAACCGGTTCTCGGTTCCCATCCCTACCGAGCGGCCAAATGCTTCTGCATGTTCAACGTATTTCCTCCCTTTATCGTAATGGACGCGTTGCATGCGTTACAAGTAGCCCTGGTCTCATCTTTTTTCGTGAAATGAAGCCAAACGCTTGAGCGCTTCCTCCGCGACGCCATTTTGAACACCATAGATATCATATATAGACACCACCACGCCACCACCACTCGGGCGCGGCGCGTGTCTGTGATGTCAGCGCTTAAATACGTCACCACCATGAGTCTGCAGAACCAATAAGCTGAATCGTTAAGACAAGCATCCTACAATTCCATGGAACTGGACTATTAAGAACCGGTTCTCTAACAGAACCGGTTCTCGGTTCCCATCCCTAGCGGGGAGGCAGTTGGCGTTGCCTCCTGTGCCTCCGAGAGGCAACAGGAGGTGTAGGGACAGGAGGTGTAGGGACAGGAGGTGAAGACAGCTCCTGTTGCGAGTCCAACTGTACATGGGCACGAGGACCTTGCACACTTCCTTCCAGGAAAGCGGGGAAGGAATGTCCTCTATAGGGAGCCATTCTGTCCCTGTGTAAGACCACCTTCCTGCCTCTAGGGGGCAACTGCACCCTGTAGACCACCTCCCCCACTTGTTCCAGAACACCGCAGGGCCCCACCCAGCTGCTGACCAGTTTGGGGCAACAACCTTTTTTCTCCTTGGGCTGAAGACCCACACCAGCTCCCCAGCAAGGAAGTGTCTTCCTTTAGTGGTGACATCATAATTTCTCTTTTGGCGCAGTCCCGCCTTTGCCAGCTGGTCCCGGGCAAAGGAATAAGAGATAAGAGATTTTTTATTAACATTGCACCAGTAAACCAATACAACGTGATCATGTAAACACAGTCATCCAGAGGTCAGAGAATGTTAAGCTGCTGCAATTCAAAACACGCATGTTCAAAACACGCATGTTCGTCAGCGCGGCCATCTCTCATCCATCATGGATGAAGAGCAAAACAGATATGGAAAAAGGAAAAGCACAGTAGGTATCATTTGTGATATTCAAAAAAAGAATTTATCAAAGATTGCCTGAGGACACTCCATGATAAAGTCTCAAAAACTCTATCAGCGAAAGCACAGTCACACGAGACATTGTTGCAGTTTTGACGACAGGCAAGGAGATATTTAGTCTGTGAGTAACTTCAAAGAACACAGTTCAGCAGTTTGTTCAGCTGGGCGTCATCCGAGCCACACACAGAGATCTCTGGGGGGTGCGGGTGAGGGAGGTCAGCAAGGGCACTTCAACTCTACGCTCCAGGAGAAAGTTTCCAAACAGGCCTCTTTTCAAGGACGTGTGCAGAAACCAGATTAGATAGTCTTTTTGTTTATTCCAATTCAGACCACAGTGTTCTTTTTCACTGCAGCCTCCAAGTCCAGACGCTGTTTCAGAGCCAAAATTCCAAATCATATGAGGTTCCGGTCTATGAACCCCCATCCATGCCCAGTTGGGACCCAGGCGGCTGTAAACGAGTTCCAAAACGCCCAGCAGGTCCCCGGTAGTCCACCGACGCACCCAACGTGCGATTGAGCTCATACAACAGCTGGGATGAGTTGCTCACGGCCCGGATCAGAGAATCATGCTGATCAGGGAGTTTCGCCAGCGCGCTGATAGCCGCCGAAGCCCTCCTCAGCTTCAGGTAGCAGACAGTCCCTCCGATGCCAAAAAAAAGAGCAGCTGCTACTAATAGTCCAATAATCCACAAATCTTCCACGTCTTCGACACTCAAGACGGTCAAACACATAGGCTGCCACTGTCCCCATGAGTCCATCATGTATCCAGCCGCGTGTGTGTCAGAGGGGCAGACCGCTTCTCCTGGCACGGTCCGCTTCGTGGAAAAAATCTTATCTATTGAAGAAACAGCCCAATTTACTAATTCCATCGCAAATTGGTTCGAGTGAGCGCTGAAGTGTCAGACGAGACAAAAAGCAAGCAGGGAGGAGGAAAAAAACTTAGGGAAGGAAGGAGCAGAAAGATATGTGACTTGCCTTGTCGAGAGCGGAAGTAGAATGTGCTGACTCCAACCGGTCCTGTAGTTTCCTCACATAGTCTGGACCTGGTGGTGCCTCTGGAGCGTCAGGGGGCCTTCCAAAAGCCATCTCCGCAGGGGTCCTCAGCTCCCTTCCCAACAAGAGCAGGGCAGGTGTGCACTGAGTTGAGTCCTGGACTGCTGATCTGTAGGCCATGAGAATGAGGGGTAGATGGGTGTCCCAGTCCCTCTGGTGTTCCGAGGTTAGGATAGCCAGCTGCTGGGCCAGTGTCCTGTTAAACCTCTCTACCAGGCCATCGCATTGTGGATGGAGCGGGGTGGTGCGAGTCTTCTGAATCCCCAGGCGCTCACACATGGCAGTGAACATCCTAGATTCAAAATTTCGACCCTGATCGCTGTGAAAGGTCTCTGCTGGCCCAAACCGGCTGAACATCCCCTCCACTAATGTGTCAGCCACAGTCTCGGCCTCCTGGTCTGGGATGGCATATGCCTCCGGCCACTTAGTAAAATAGCCCATGGCGGTGAGTACATAGCGGTTTCCCTTATCAGTGTACGGAAACGGGCCCATGTGCTGGTGAAGATTCTCAGTCGTCCAGGACATGATAAAATCAAAAAAGGCGTTCAATACAGGATCAACTGGACTTTATTTGTTGCAGAAAACGTTTCGACTTCTGTCCAGAAGTCTTTTTCAATTCTGAATGAATGGAAGCTGTGAGAACGGGAAGTTTTATACAGGCTGAGTGACAAGCCACGCACCAACATATGAAATCGGAAACTGAAATAACACCACAAAATACCTAACATGCCCATTCTATTTAAATTGACAAAACAAACACATCACAGCTTAACTGAAGAGGGTTTGTAACACATACATGTGTCAATTTACATACAGTTTTGTGTCTTCTACCAGAGACCTCAAGGGAACCTCCTACTGTTAAGGTGTGATCTTTCAATTTACATGTATGTGTTATAAACCCCCTTCAGTTAAGCTGTGATGTGTTTGTTTTGTCAATTTAAATAGAATGGGCATGTTAGGTATTTTGTGGTGTTATTTCAGTTTCCAATTTCATATGTTGGTGCGTGGCTTGTCACTCAGCCTGTATAAAACTTCCCGTTCTCACAGCTTCCATTCATTCAGAATTGAAAAAGACTTCTGGACAGAAGTCGAAACGTTTTCTGCAACAAATAAAGTCCAGTTGATCCTGTATTGAACGCCTTTTTTGAAACGGGCCCATGATGTCCACAGCCACTCTTTCCATCGGTGCCCCCGCTGGTTGCTGTTGAAGCTGGGCGCGGGACTGGTCCAACGGCCCCTTGTGCGAGGAACAGGAGTCGCAGCTGCGGCAAAAGTCTTCTACATCCCTCCGTTGCTGGCCCCAGTAGTAGCCTTGGCGGAGGCGGCGCAGGGTCTTGGTGACACCAAAGTGCCCAGAGCCTGTGCTTCCATGACTGGCTCCCAGCACCGCTGACCTCAGCGATCTCGGCACCACAACCTGCCACCTCTCCTCCCCAGTGGCCGGATCCTTCCAGGCACGCTGCAACACCCCTTCACTCAGCCTCAGAGTACCAAACTTGGCCCACAATCCTTTTGTGGCAACAGAAAGCCCAGTGACCTCATCCCAGTTGGGACGCTGCCCGCCCTCGAGCCATTGTAGGACTGGCAGCAGGTCGGTATCTTGCTCCTGTTTTGTCCTCCACTCTGTCACATCCACCACTTGGAGCACCCTGCACGAGAGCTGCGCTGTGCCATCTGTTGCTGTGAGCTCCTTCTCCTCTTGCTTTTCACAATGACGACAGCCTGCTGCAGCACATGGACGGCGAGAAAGGGCATCCGCGTTGGAATGGCGTGCTCCTGCTCTGTGTTCCACAGTGAAATTAAAGCCCTGGAGCTCCTCCAGCCAACGAGCCACCTGCCCCTCGGGCTCCCTGAACGACATCAGCCACTGGAGGGCAGCATGGTCTGTTCTGATAATGAATGGTGTGCCACACTAGTACTTAAAATGTCTTACCGCCGCCATCACTGCCAGTAGCTCTCGCCGTGTAACACAGTAGCGTCGCTCACTCTTATTCAGGATCCGGTTGTAGTATGCTACTACTCTCTCACCACAAACATCATGGACAGTTTGTGAAAGTGTAACTTTCCATCTGTCATATTTTTAGACATGTAGACCCCAAGTGGCTGACTGAGAAGAAGGAACAGAGTCAGGAGTTATAAAATAATAATTTATTTTGTTGCTGCAGGTCAAGATCCTCCAGACTGAAAAAGAGAAGGCAGGGACAAGGTGAGTATCCAGAATTGTCTTTAGAAGCAATGGATTAATGAAGATGAGGCTCTTGTTCTTACTGCTGTGTTTCTTGTAGTTCAGTCCAGAGAGGTCCCAGGAGTTCCAAGGTTTCAGGCGGTCCAGAACGGAGAAACAAGGTGAGTGTTTGGCTGAGAGAGAGGAACAGGTTGTCTGAGTTAGAGAAGAATATCTCTGTAGGAGATCAAAACATTCTTCGAATACAAACAGGGTTTCAAACCGACTGGTGACTGATCATACACTTTACCATAGCTTGATAATGTCCCGACGCTGAAGGCACGTCTGGCAGAGGTTCTTATACCCAGGCAGAGTAGTCCTCCAAACCAGGAACAGGTGTGGCTGGTTGCCGCTGATTAGAGAGAGAATGGCTGGTGGACCTAGAACCCCTACACCATCTTTACCGAAACTCTAAAGATCAAAGGATCTTTACCGTTTTGGTCTGAATTGTAACCGTATTCCTGTTACAGCAACACATTTAGGTTTTTAGGTTTCTATTATTGGATACAAAAGGCCAAATCTTTCACACGGCGACTTAAACTTTGGATATCCATTAAAAATACAGTTAAAACAGATTTGTTACATTGATCCAAATGTTTATGTTCATTCAAAATGCCCGATGATCTTCCGTGGTCATGTTGTGTTGTCATAAGACACAATGCTATTACATTCTAACATATGACGCCAGTGCGTTCCCTACATTATTCCAAAAGTTATATCTCAGTGATACATCATCTGATATGCGCCAGATGTACCGTATTGTGCGTGATAAGGGAGCACTTCTACACACATTGTGGTTTAACATTTGACTGCCAGTGTGTCCCTTACGTTATTCCAAGAGTTATATTTCAGTGTTCCATCATCCAATCTGCACCAGTTTTATTGTGCTTAATCATTGAGTACTTTTATGTACACTGGTATTAATTTTAACATGACAATATTTGAACATTACTTTAATTAATATAAATATTTGAAGATTACTTTAATGAATATAAAGCATTTCTATTCTATCAATATAAATTTTTCTCTAGTATTTTAATAGGATAAAACCAAGTTTTATGCAATTCTGTTTTTTTTTAATTCTTTTTTGTTAGTAATACAACTATTTTCGGTTGTTTCATAGTTGAATGTTTTTCTCTGTCAGCATAACTAGTAAGGCAACACAGGGATTTGAACCCTGTCCCACAAGTGGGAGTACCAATACCATTGCCTTTTACTTTTTGGTAAAGCAAAACTTACATCAAGACAGAATATAAATTTTAATAGGTGAAACTTAAGTACTTTTTGAATTGTTCACTTTTTCATTTATTCAATTAGAATTTACATGGGTTAATCCCATTGAGCCTTTGGAAATTATAAAACAGATCTAATTTGAACAAAGGTTGTTTATTGTGGAAAGCCATTTCATTTCAAATTAATTAAATAAAAACAATTCACTTTTATGTTTTAACCTTGTCTTTCATTTTAAGGTCTTTTTAGTTCATGTTCTTATAGTACAACAAAAGGGCAGGGTTTCCTCCATCTTGTTGGACTACCGGTAATCATAGCAAATTTTCCTCCTTACTGAGCTTTGCTTCTTCCAGCTAACATGAATTAATTGTGTTTAGAAAATCAGGATGACAAGCGGGCAATATGCAAGATGTTCAAGAACTAAAAGGTGAAATGTAAAGATTTAATTACAAAACTGTGCATTCCGTGTCGGGAGTACACACTGCAACCTGAGAGATGGATCCGACCGTCTTCAAGGTGCATCTGATAGATTTCTCTGTAAAACGAGTCCACACTATCGTGTCACGGTTACCAGTATAACTTGCATTTTAATCAACAGCTCCTGATGATAAATAAATATATATAATTTTTTTATTCGACAGAGTAAGTGAAATATATGTTGTGATGTGGCTTTTTATCCACATGGAGGTGGGTACAATCAAGGGTTTTTTCTACTCCATCTGAGTATCAACATCATTCACACTATCACCTATCTCAAAACTCCTTGCAAGCATGTAAAAATGTTTATATTTCACCACAAATCCACCCTCATTATTTATGTGTATTTGGTTTTTTTTTTTTTTTGGTTCCTTGAATTTAATTTTATTTTGGTGGAGCAGCTTTTATTTTCTTGCTTCCTGTTGTTGCTACGTAATATCCTGTCTATTCCCGCTCGCTCACTCTTTAGTTCGCGCCGAACAGCGCTCAGGAGAGGTACCGGTAAGCGTATGGAGCTGTCTCCTGTTTTGTGTTAAAATATTCAAAAATGTTTCAAAAAAAATCTGTTAACTCACAAGTGTTATATGTTGTTCTTTAACTTTTTTATGTTTAGTGCAGCATTGTACTGGGTATTTAACCCCCATGGTAGTGACATTTATCAAGCTTTCTGTGCCAACATGGTTATTTCTTTGTTCTTTTGGTTGGTTAAGGTGTGTGTGGGGGGGAGCCAGAACCCAAGAACTGCTGTGCTGAGAATGTTTTTGTTCTAAACAGGTATGTGAGTTGTTTCAAAATGTTATTTGGACGTTGAATTAATGTGTTTACTATATTTGAAAATTGTAATTATTGGGAGAATCATTCTGTTTGGGCTTATTTTATTTGTTTTGAATGAATGTAGATTTTACTTTATTATTTGTGATCCTCAAAGAATTTTGTTTGGTTTTAACATATTCCTGTTAGTTCGCGCCGAGCAGCGCTCAGGAGAGGTGTGTGTGTGGGGCAGGCAGAACCCAAGAACTGCTGTGCTGAGAATGTTTTTGTTCTAAACAGGAATTAACCAATGCAGACCTGAGTCAAATGTTGGCTCCAGAACAGCACCCCCATGCTGAGAGACTGCTTTGAAAAAACTGACTGGAGTGTTTTCAGGGAGGCAGCTGCTGATGGAAGCTCAGTGGATCTCAAACTATATGCTTCGTCAGTACTGGGTTATATTAGCACATGCTCTGAAAATGTATCCATAAAAAATATGTTAAATGTTACCCCAACACAAAACCCTGGTTAAACGCAGAGGTTCGCACCCTGCTGGCAGCCAGGAACGCTGCCTTCAAGTCTGGAGACTCAAAGGAGCTGAGAAAGACCAGGAAAGAGCTGGTTGCTGGCATTAAGAGGGCCAAGGCCACATATGCACAGAGGATCGAGGGTCAGTTCATCTCACAAGACCCACGGAGCATGTGGAGGGGCATCAAATGCATAACTGATTATAAAGGCAGGAGCAAACAATGCCCCAAAGACCCATCTCTGCCTGATGCCCTCAATAAGTTTCATGCACGGTTTGAAGACCCAAATAGACCACCCAGCACCAGACTCACCTCACCACCAGATGAAGAGCATCTCAGAGTGACCGCAGCTGAAGTGAGAGGCAGTCTCAGAAGGATCAACCCTCATAAAGCAACTGGACCAGACAACATCCCAGGGAAAGTTCTGAAGGAATGTGCGGACCAGCTCTGTGAGGTGCTGGCTGACATCTTCAACACCTCACTTGCCCTGGAGACAGTTCCCACCTGCCTGAAGACCGCCACCATCATCCCAGTCCCAAAAAGCTCCACAGTGTCTGGTCTGAATGACTATCGGCCGGTGGCCCTCACCCCAATAGTCGCTAAATGTTTTGAGAAACTGGTCATGAGCCACATCAAGGCAACCGTCAACATCAACGAGGACCCTCATCAGTATGCATACCGCGAGAACCGATCAACAGAGGATGCCATCTCCTCTGTGGTCCACACTGCTCTCACCCACCTGGATCAGAAGGACTCATACGTGCGTCTGCTCTTTGTGGACTTCACATCTGCCTTCAACACCATGATCCCCCAAACTCTGATAGACAAACTATCCACACTTGGACTAAGCCCCTCCGTTTGTAACTGGGTACTAGACTTCTTAACAAACAGACCACAGTCCGTGAAGATCCACAACTTCTCCTCCTCCACCATAACCCTCAGCACTGGCTCTCCTCAAGGATGTGTGCTGAGCCCTCTTCTGTTCACTCTGCTCACATATGATTGTACAGCCACCCATCCAGGCTGTCATATTGTAAAGTTTGCAGATGATACAGCTGTGGTGGGATGCATCACAAACAATGATGAGTCCAGCTACAGGCAGGAGGTGGAACACCTGGAGAGCTGGTGCAAAGAGAATAACCTTCACATGAATGTGAAGAAGACAAAGGAGATGATTGTGGACTTCAGAAGGAACAAACAAACACACACCCCACTGAACATAAGTGGATCTGCAGTGGAAGTGGTCTCCAGCTACAAGTACTTGGGTGTACACTTGAATGATAACCTCAGCTGGACCAACAACACCACCAGCCTGATCAAGAAAGGTCATCAGAGACTCTACTTCCTCAGACGGCTGAGACGAGCTGGTCTGAGCAGCCCAGTCCTCACCTCCTTCTACAGGTGTGCAGTGGAGAGCATCCTGTGCTCCAGCATCAACGTGTGGCATGGGGCTGCACAGTTGCAGAGAGAAAAGCTCTACAGAGAGTGGTGAAGGCTGCACAGAAGTCTGTTGGAGTCAGTCTCCCCACCATCACAGACATTTACACCTCCAGATGCAGGAAAAGAGCCACCTGCATCATGAAAGACCCCACTCACCCAGCACACACACTCTTTGCCCCACTCCCCTCAGGACGGAGGTTGAGGAGCATCAAATGTAGAACCACTAGACTGAGGAACAGCTTCTACCCTGAGGCTGTTAGACTCATGAATAAATAAACAATAAGAATAAACACTGCAAAATATCACATCATGCTGATGCTGATCTGTTTCTTGTTGCTGTGACCATCTGCTCATACAGACTCGTGTTCGTGCTGCTGTTTATAATGATGTTTTTCTATTACATTAGGGCTTAGTGTATTTCTAGTTGATGTTTTTTTCTTAGTTATATCCTAGATGTTATTACTGTTTTTCTCTTACATTTTGTTGTTGGATGTAACTGGGACCCTGTGTACATAATCTCATTTCATCACATGTACCACATGCGGTGCAAATGACAATAAAGACTCTCTGACTCTCTGATCCCAGTGTGATTGACTTCTATTTCCTAAACTGCTACAATAGGAGAGGCTGACAGAGGTGCAGGAGCAAATGGGCCGGCCCCCACTGAAAGTAATCCAAGAGGTGGATACACGGTGGAACAGCTGATGCTCCAACGTGTTTATGACCTCAGGGAACCCATCGGAGCAGCTTTGGCAGGCCTACACACAGATATTACCCCTCTATCCTCTGTACAATATGACATTATCCGTACAAAGTCTAAAAATGCTCTCTCCATTTAATGATACTACAATTGAGCTTTCAGAGGAAAAGAGTGTCTGGATCCAAAGAAATTCCTTTACTTTCAATGTTACACCATGCACTGGAGGATGAGGAAATGGGAATTGCCCTGAGTCAAGAAAACTCAGCAATGGTTGAGAATCTGAGGAGACAGTTAGGGGAGAAGCTATTTATTTTACAGTCAGTGATGTACCTGGCAACACTGCTTGATCCCAGGCAGGTAAGAAGATACTGTATCTTCTTCATCCCCAGTAAAGCAGCCGATGCAGAGAAGAAGCTCATTTAAGAATGTGCTGCTGTATTACGACACTCTTTCTGCTGCAGCAGCTTCTCAACCTGTGACTCAAGGTACATGGATACATAATGATCATGAAATTGTATTTAATAATTTACAGTTTGTATTTTTTTTTAGGTAGCAAACTGTGGCATCGCTTGGACACCACATTCCTGCAGACACAGACCAAAAATGTCACTGCAGATGCAACAGTGGAGGTCCAGAAGCATCTAAATGAACTAAAGCATTTTGAGATTTTTATTAATGAAAAGTGCATTATAAATGGAATTCATTATTATTATTATTATTATTAAACATTGGATGACTGGAGAATCCCCTGGAATATTGGCATGGACAGAAATATGTGTATCCAAACTTGTACAAACTTGCTGTAATTTTTTCTGGCCACCCCTTTTTTTCATTCAATTCATTCAACCTTTATTTATACATGCTATCCTCGTTGAGTCACGGGGACTCATTTACAAGAGGGACCTGTCTCACTCACACCAAACAACCATCCACTCTCACACTCACACCTAGGGTCAATTTAGAGTCACCAATCAGCCTAACAAGCATGTTTTTTGGTCTGTGGGAGGAAACCGGAGTACCCGGAGGAAACCCACGCATGCACGGGGAGAACATGCAAACTCCACCCAGAAAGGCCCCGGACCGGGATTTGAACCGGCAACCTTCTCGCTAAGAGGCAGCAGCTCTACCAGTTGTGCCACCGTGCTGCCCTCTGTGCCCTGTGAAAGTATTTTTTCCAAAGCAGGTGAAATCATCTCCAAAAAGAGAAACCGTCTGAAGCCCAGTGCAGCAGAGAAGCTGTCGTTTTTGAGCACAAACAAATAAAAATGGGTCCCCAGTATCATAAGCACCGTTTCAAAGTTAAAGAAGCACATTCACATCAAAACACTTCCCTATTTTCCCCATACACTTTCCTTTTTAAACCATCATCATAAAGACAGATTAAGATTATTTTCAGAGTAAATTTAGACTTTATTTGAGGGCCGCAAAAACATTGTACATTATTTTTTATGCAACTTAAAGCTTCACAAACCAGTTATATTATTATAAACCATCTACCGGTACCTGTTTTACATTGCATGTCCACTTCATGGCACAGTAGAGTAAATTAAGCACCATGGCGCATCAGATCATGAGTCGAGCTATTTCATGGAACGTCTCAGTGCTTCATGAAGCTTCATCTCACCATCACTACTCCACAATGGCAAAAAAGTGTTGTATTTTTATCAACTTACCGGAGAAAAGACCTCCGAAACACGGAGAATGAACCGCTGTTGTTTGGAACTATTGCGGCTGTATTCATTCAACCTTTATTTAGGCAGGTTAATCTCATTGAGCCTCGAGGACTCATTTACAAGAGAGACCTGGTTTCAACAAAGAATGATGACAATAGCGACAACAATAGACAATCATAAGAGAGGCATGCAGATTTTTTTAGGTAAAAAAAAAAGATGTCAAAGTAGCAAAACAAATGCACCCTGATGGTTGTTTGCTATTCACAGAGGGCTGAGTGATACTAGCAATAACAGCATTGTAAGAGGGAGACAGTTGAATCCGGAGGCCTCCACCTCTGTTTAATGATGGACGGTTTCTTTTCACAAAGATGGCCTCCTTTACTCCTCTCTCAAACATTGTTCCTCTCTATCAAGGATGTGAACATCTTCTTCCTTGAAAGAGTGACTGCTGGCCTGGAGATGAGTGTAGACCGCAGAGTCCTGACCTGATGATGTTGATCTTCTGTGCTGGGCCATCCTTTTGGCCAGTGGTTGTTTAGTTTCCCCGAGGTATAAAGTCTTACAGCTGGTTTTGGCTGTCAGCAGCAAACTGGTTGATCCACTACGAGAAGGTGCTATTTATAAGACTGAGCTGCAATACAGCACCTCAGACTGAAGAAGTCTTTTGGATGAAAGACGAAACTTTTCTACATTTTTAATTAATATTTTTTGCTTTGTTTTGTTTTTTGTATGTCCAGAGGACCAGACTTAACTTTTTTAGTTTTTTTTCCTACCTGGAGCATGCATCAGGATATTTTAAAACCGGAAGTGACATCACTGTCATCTTAACCTAAGTTTATCAAGTTTCCTGGTTTACTTTTCTCTTAAATATCAAATAATATTAATTATTTGCTCTCATAAGTTCTATGAAAAATATTGAAAACTGAAAACAAAGCGCTTCTAAAATCAACGTGCTATTTGAACTTCCTCTATGGCATTAACAGTAGTACCAGAGCGACATCTAGTGGCAAATAAACGAATTAACAACCGTTGTTACACTGGTCCTTCCTGAAAGCAGAGAAGAAACCTAAAACAGGACTCCAGCCAGTCATCAGGTGAATAGGAAGAATCCAGACTCAGAACAGTGGTCATTCTGTAGGAGATTCAGAGAAAAGATGTTCATTTTCTAAACATGTCATGCCAGTGGTTTTCAACTCCAAAAATACATTACGGCAAAGACTGGTCCATAAGCCTCTTCTGTGAGGTCTCTCACAAACTTCTGGACATCGTCCATGGCTAAAATCTCTTCCAAATTTAAAGGCTCCCCTGATGCTTTGATGTTCTTGACCAGCCGAACCAACTTTAAACTTTTCAAGTTTAAATCCGTTATCACAGACGGTTTGGGCCATGATTCAAGTGATTGGCTGGCCAAATCTGATTTGAACTCCGGCAAGCACCCGGGAAGGCAGATTTCTAAATGTTTCATTGAGGTTGCCATTTTCTCATTCATTCATTCATTTTTCTTTTTTTTCTTTTTTTTAATTTCTCCAGAGGACCTGATTAAACTTTGATAGATTTACTTTGTTGGATTTTTCAATCTGGTTTATAGAGAGTGCAGCAGGATAGTATAGTCTGATTTGTCTATGTGTCCTTGTGATGGACTGGAGACCTGTCCAGGGAGCCCCCGCCTCTCACAGAGCGCCTGACACAACCACAGACCACTGAGCCACCATGTGTGGAGCAGAGAGCACCAGGGGGAGCAGATGGTGGAGGTTAAGGGTCTTGCTCAAGGGCTCAGATTGGGGCAAATGAGGGTGGAGACAGGTGTGGGTGCTTCACCTATTCCACCCCACCACAATTTTGGTGTTGTCTGTACCGGGAGATGAACCAACGATCTTTCGATCACAGGCCCACCATCTCTAACCTCTGCGCCACCACTCCCAATTTATGTTTTAAAATTTAATAAGATACTGAATAAAACAGCACAGCAGCAACCTGGACAGGTCTTCAGACCATCACAGGGACACATGGAGACAAACAATCATTCACACCTACTGTATTTATTCATCTGTAACTGTTCATGTCAAGAACCAGATTTATTTTTTATTTTTTCTAATTTCCTTTTATAGATGGCCTCCCCTTCTCACCTTGCAGCCATCCTCTTCACACCATTATGATTATTTTTTAAGAAAAAAACTTTTTTAACGGGACGGAGAAACCGGAGTACCCGGAGAAAACCCACACACAAACACAAAGAGAACCTGCAATCCCCATACAGAAAGACCCCCAGTCCAATCTGAGGATTGAACCCAGGACCTACTTGCTGTGAGGCAACAGTGTTAACCACTGAGCTGTCGTGTTGCTGTGCTGTTTTATTCAGTATCCATCATCATCCATACATTTCTAACAATTTATGTCATTAATACGGAATAACTTTTTTTGTTTTGGGAGAAAAACCGGAGTATCCGAGGTAAACCCATGCAAACACGAAGAGAACATGCCATATCTCTCCAAGATCCCTTCCCCAGCCCAACCCGAGGATTGAACCCAGGACCTACTTGCTGTGAGGCAACAGTGTTAACCACTGAGCTGTCGTGCTGCTGTGCTGTTTTGTTCAGCATCCATCCATCCATCTACTGTATCCCTAACTATTCATGTCATCATTTTTTTTCTTTTTTTTTTTTTACCGGAGAAACCGGAGTACCCGGAGAAAACCGACACACGAACACAAGGAGAACCTGCAATCCTCATACAGAAAGACCCCCAGTCCAACCCGAGGATTGAACCCAGGACCTACTTGCTGTGAGGCAACAGTGTTAACCACTGAGCTGTTGTGCTGTTTTTTTTGTTTTTTTGGGGGGGAGAAAAACCGGATTACCCGGAGTAAAAACCCTTGCAAACACGAAGAGAACATGCCATATCTCTAAGATCCTTTCCCCAGTCCAACCGAGGATTGAACCCAGGACCTACTTGCTGTGAGGCAACAGTGTTAATCACTGAGCTGCAAGGTCAAGTGAAGAGAAAAATTAATTGACTCTGTTATAACGGCGTTTCAAATATGTCCACATCCTCTGGAAGACATTTTCCCTGGGTTTGGCGTGTGCATGAACAGCCAGTTGAAATTTTAAACAGACGACAATATTTTCAGTAAACTTCTCGTGTTCTTTCATTGCTGCTGTAAGCATCTCGCCTGTGCCGTATATACGGACAATTTCTTTTGTTACTTTTATTACAAACTTTTCAAGCTCATCGGGACAGAGTTGAACATGATGTGAATAATGTGCACTCACCTCGTGCACTATTTTGGATGTAAAATGCTTTAAATTCAATTCCTCTCCCGATCCTTTGGTAGCTTTTTTAAGTCTTATAATTAAAGTAAGATACAAACTCTTCTGCAGCTGGATTTTCTGAGTCAGTTGTACAATCTAAATTATTTCCATCCTCAGTTTCCACAAAGAATCTAACACCAGAGGATGCAGATGCAAGTTCATCTCTTGCATTTTCTGAGTCAAAATCAGTTGAAATATCCGAATAGCTTGCATCCTCACTTTTCACCAAAAAGCATTCTGGGACGCAGTCTGAAGAACGAGGCCTGTGACCCTGATCCGAAAACGGTGAAGCCAGTGGAGATGGCGGCTGAATGGATGGAGCTTCAACACGGATCTTCTGGACGTCTGTGCATTCCAGAAGCAGCTTGCCGATTGAACTTCTCACGGCATTCTTTGTGGAAACATACAGACGCTTTGTGTCTAAAACGGATGATTCGATCAGATTTTTCATGGCTTCAACGAACAAATTCGACAAACTTGTTCCCTCGGAAGCTCCAGACTGTTTAAATGTGCCTCGAAAAGCAATGTGATCGTAGACTGTTTCTGTGAGTTCGTTCACAAATTTCCGGACATCGTTCTTGGCTAAAATCTCATCCAAGTTCAAAGGCTGTCCCGACGCTTTGATGTTCACAACCAGCTTAACAAACTTTAAACTTTTCAAGTTTAAATCTGTTGTCATGGACGATCTGGGCCGTGATTCGAGCGATTGGCTGGACAAATCTGATTCCAGCTCTGTCACATACCCAGGAAGGCAGATTTCTGTATGATCCATTGAATTTGCCATTTTCTCTCAGTTGAATCCTTCAGACTTGTTTTCCTAACGAATGGAAATGTCTAAATGACTTTCAACTGACAGGTACTCCTATATGTAGCCTATTAAAATGAGCGTGCATGCGTCATGGTGACGTATCAAAGGTTGTGTGAAAGATCAAAGATTGTGTGAAGTGCGCACTTAACGTGACGTCAGATCTGCGCCGAGTTACTTTTTTTCTTCATCAAATCTTTATTTATAACTTTACTTCAACAATTTAAAACAAACACAGAGAACATTGAACATATAAAAAGAAAAGAAAAAACAAACAAAAAATAAAACAAAAATACAGAGATAAATAAATGCGAGTTACAGAGTTAAGTTGTATTCATTACAGATATTCTTGTTTTTATAGCCTTTAGTCTGAGATTGATTCAAGATACAGTTTCACATCCATTACAAAGAGATCAAAAAAGGGTTTCCTATGCATTACTTTACTTTTATGTATGTGAAACTAGCAAGAAAGATCAAGTTACGTTACCGCTTGGGGACGCCACGTGACGTCAGATCTAGAATTCTGATCGAACGTGACGTCACGTTCGATCTGGACGGACAGGATTTATGGCAAGCCCTTTTAACATTAAATCGGATTCAGGGCACTTCAATTCCAGATATCTGAAATTTAGAGGCTGCCGCCTGCGGTTAGCTTGGTGGGCGGAGTTTTCCGAGCAGATCCGGAAACACGTAGTCACCCCCCCCCCAAAAAAAAAAACCCCCACAACTTTATTTGCATCAACGAACATAGCCAGGTGAACATAAATTATACAAAATAATAATGATCCTTTGGGATGGTTATACCAAAATAGATGACCTCATGTTTAACTGAGGTTTTGGAGCAGTAACAGCCATTATTTCACATTTATTGAGGTTAAGATGAAGACCAGAGACTTTGGAGAAAGTTCTAATTTACTTGATGGCTAAAGGGATTTTATTCTAGTCCATTCTGGGTATATCATCTTTTCACTGAGATCCCGGATGGGCCAGAAGCTGAGCTACTAAAAGAAACAGATGGGGGAGACAGGACACCCCTGTCTCATTCCTCTAGGAGCCGTTTCTTGGTTGATGGAGCTGTTATTGTTTTGGTACAAGGTTTTAACGATAGAAGTAAATTATTTCCCAAATCCAGACTTATCCAGACTTTGAAAAATAAACCCGTGTTGGACAGCTGTGGCTGAGTGGTTAGAGCAGTCGTCCTCCAATACAAGAGTTAGGGGTTTGAATCTACCAGCAGTCACATGTGGAAGTGTCTCTGGACAAGACACTGAACTCCTCATAGCCTCTGATGTGTGTCCCATCAGTGTATGAATGTGATAAAGCCCTGATTAGTCTCTTTACAATGATTTGTTCAGTTATCTTTGTAGAGATATACTTGTAGTAGAATGCTGTGTGAATGGGTAAATGAGGACACACATTGTAGTGTAAAGTGCTTTGAGTATCTCGATAAGATAGAAAGGTGCTATATAAGTACAGTCCATTTTTTGTTTTGTTTTAAACGTTTATTTATTTCATAATAACAATGTTTTTTTTCTTCTTAGTTATATCCTAGATGTTATTACTGTTTTTCTCTTACATTTTGTTGTTGGATGTAACTGGGACCCTGTGTACATAATCTCATTTCATCACATGTACCACATGCGGTGCAAATGACAATAAAGACTCTCTGACTCTCTGATCCCAGTGTGATTGACTTCTATTTCCTAAACTGCTACAATAGGAGAGGCTGACAGAGGTGCAGGAGCAAATGGGCCGGCCCCCACTGAAAGTAATCCAAGAGGTGGATACACGGTGGAACAGCTGATGCTCCAACGTGTTTATGACCTCAGGGAACCCATCGGAGCAGCTTTGGCAGGCCTACACACAGATATTACCCCTCTATCCTCTGTACAATATGACATTATCCGTACAAAGTCTAAAAATGCTCTCTCCATTTAATGATACTACAATTGAGCTTTCAGAGGAAAAGAGTGTCTGGATCCAAAGAAATTCCTTTACTTTCAATGTTTAAATGTTTATTAAATGTTTATTACATTTGTTCATTTTTTTTACAAAAGAAGCAATACAAGACAATCTCATAATGATAGTGTACAAAAAATGTAAAAAAATGAAAGGTAGCAGAAAGAAGAATAAATCTTATTATATCTGCTCCTTATCTCCAACAATCAGATTAAACAACAGTAGTCAAACCATGTAAACAATAATAATCTTCAACCAACTTTTTCCAACAATCAGGTTAAACAATAATATTCTTCAGCCAACAGTACAAAATGACTAACTCTTTCTAATTTTCTAACTAATACTAATACAGTACAAAATGACTAACACTTTCTAATTTTCTAACTAATACAATACACATTACGTTATTTCACATATATTTTTTTAACACATTTGTTTTGATCATTTTTTTAAATGTAAACATTGACTTGGCATTTTTAACTACATTCTCCAAGCCATTCCATAATCTAATTCCCTGAATTGAGGTAGAACGTCCCTTCAAACTGGTTCTGAATTGTGGTTTTACAAACAACTCTGTTCCCTTAAGATTATAACAACTTTGTCTTTTAACAAAGTGCATTTGGATATTTAAAGGTAATGCATTATTTTGAGCTCTATACATAACTGATAAAATATTATAGTCTACCAAATCATGGAACTTCAATAATTTTAGTTGATAAAATAATGTACTTGATGGATGACGGTAATGCTTTCTAGTGATAATTCTTACAGCTCTTTTCTGTAATACAAAAATAGGCTTTGTGATTGTTTTACACGCTTTCCCCCAAACATCAATACAATAGATTAAGTGTGGAACAATGATTGTGTTATACAACAAATACAGAGCTTTATCATTCAATAGGTCTCTGACTTTGTACAGTACTGCTATCGATTTAGCTATTTTTATTCTTACAGAATTTATGTGTTGTTTCCATGTCAGTTTGTCATCAATGATAACACCCAAAAACTTCACCTCATTCACTCTACAAATCTCAACATCCTCAATTTTGAGTGGAACATCAACAGTTTTCTTTTTATTACCGAATATCATGTAATTAGTTTTCTCTAGATTTAATGATAATTTATTTATTTTAAACCAAGTTTGTATCTTGACAAATTCTGTCTTTATCAATTCTAACATTTGTTCTATATCTTCACCTGAACAGAAAAAAGTGGTATCATCAGCGAAAAGTACACATTTAAGGAGTCCTGACACATTTACCAAGTCATTCACATATAAAATAAAAAGCTTTGGTCCAAGTACAGAGCCTTGGGGAACTCCACATGTGATATTACAGAGGTCAGATCTTACATCATTTATTTGTACAAATTGTTTCCTATTTTTTAAGTAGCTAGATACCCACTGTAATGCTGGTCCTCTAATACCATATTTGTTCAGTTTTTCAAGGAGAATGGTGTGATCAATAGTATCGAATGCTTTTTTTAAATCAACAAAGATACTGATACAATGTTGTTTTTGATCGACAGCAGTAGTTATTTGTTCCATTAATTCCATGAGAGCCATTGATGTAGAGTTTTTTGATCTAAACCCATACTGACTGTTGCTTAGAATATTTTGTTTATCTATAAATTGGTCTAGTCTGTTTACAAATAGTTTTTCAAGAATTTTTGAAAACTGTGGTAACAAGGATATAGGTCTATAATTGTTGAATACACATTTATCACCATTTTTAAAAAGAGGAACGACCTTAGCTACTTTCATATTATCTGGAAAAATTCCTGTTGAAAATGATAAGTTACATATGTATGTGAACGGCTCAATAACATGGCTCATTATGTCCTTTACAAACATCATATCCATGTCCACCCAGTCTTTCGATCTCTTGTCTGTAAGATGTTTTACTACATTCATTATTTCCTCTTTGTTAGTTCCATTTAGGAAAATACTATTTGCACAACCTGTAATTGAGTGGATCATATTTTTATCTACTTTTGGTATCTTAGCTGCAAGGCTTGATCCAACATTCACGAAATATTGATTAAATCCATTTACAATTTCATTTTCATCATGAACTTCATCGTTGTCTTTTACAAAATATTTTGAAATACCAGTTTTTGCTTTATGATTCTTCAGTACACCATTCATTACTCGCCATGTTGCTTTCATATCACCATTAGTTTTATCTAATAATTTACTATAATATTCTTTCTTATGTTTCCTTATAATCCCTACTAATTTATTTTTATACTTTTTATATTTTTCTTCTGCGCTCTGACTTCGCAATTTCAAGAAACATGAATACAAATAATTCTTTTTTTTACATGCATTTCTTAACCCTTTTGTCATCCATGGTTGATCATTCGTATTTCTCTTTGTGTAATTTGTTTGCACACAATTCTTTTCATACAGGGTTTCCAAGATATTCATAAACTCATCATATGCCCTGTTCGCATCATCAACATACACATCATTCCAGTCTTGTTTATCCAGATCCTCTTTCAATTTTTCCAAAACTTTTTTTGATGTGTTTATGATCTTTTTCTTCGTTGTGACTGCTTTTGTGATATTTTGATCATTTTTAAAGATTGTGAAAACTGGTAAATGATCACTTAAGTCGGTCGTTAAGATACCACCAATCACATCCCCATTTGTTATATTTGTGAAAATATTATCAATTATTGTGGCACTATGAGTTGTAATTCTTGTTGGCTTTGATATCAATGGATACATATTTAAACTGTACATTGAGTTTATAAATGTGCTTATGTTATTTGAATCTGTTTTATTTCCCATATCAATGTTAAAGTCTCCACACAAAAAAATATTTTTATTAAAACTCTTCTCCATTAGTTCCAAGATTTTATCAGTGAATATTTCTATATTTGCTCCTGGTGATCTATATACACAACTTATTATTATGTTTTTATCGTTTTTGTTTATAATTTCTATTGTTATCATTTCCATAATATTATCAACTATTATTGACATTTCATTATTTAATTTACATTTTATTTCATTATTGACAAATAGTGCGACACCACCACCTCTTTTATTATTTCTGTTCATATGATATAATTCATACCCCTCGATGTGAATATTACTTGTGTTATCATCATTAAGCCATGTCTCTGACAGCGCTATTATCGTAAAAGTTCTATTTAATTGTTTTAAGTAATCTGTTATTTTGGATATGTTTGCATTTATACTTCTGCTATTAAAGTGAATAATGGAGAGAACTCCATTTGATATATTGATGTCATTAAACTGCTCTTCATTATAATATTCGCTATCATTTATTACAGGAAAAAAATTTGCATCAATCACATTTTCAACATTATATATTTTAGGTTCTGAGTCTTCGTATGTTGTCATGTTCTAATGTATTTGTTCATTTCACTGTATATTTTATCCATTTTGATTGTGAGTTGTTTCATTGATTTGTAATTTTTCATCTCTTGAATTCATCCAGATCCGTCAGCTCTTTTATCATTTTAGGCTGAGACCCTTCCTTTGCTTTGATAAAGACGTATCCATTTCTAGTCCATGTTGATGCTATTTTTTTTCTTTGTTTTTTAACCACCTTGCTTCTTTTGCAATTTTTCCATTTTTCTTGGTAAGATGTTCATTTATGTAAACGTCTGATCCCTTCAGATTTCTTCTATTTTGCATAACATAGTTTTTAGTATTCCTGCTAATGAACTTAACGACCACTGACGGTTTGAATCTTGGTGAATTACTGGGCAGGGTGTGACAGAATGAAATGTCCTCATAGTTTATTTCCATGTTCATGTCCTGTAAGAAATTAACTACAAGTTCCTCCAGAGTCTCTTGTTCTTCCTGAGATTCATACTCATTTGGATCATTGTTATTAGGAGCTCTTTGATGTGTCCGACACATGCTAACATCAAGTCCTGAGATGACCACGTTGTCTTGCTTTGTAAATTGTTCTAAATCCTCTATTTTTTGTTCTAAATCAGCAATTCTCTTGTCTTTGTTAGTTACCAGTTCTTTCAGTTCTCTTATTTCTTTAACCAGACCGGCCTGGGAATCCATCTTTGCTGTTAAACTTTCTATTTGTCCACTCATAAAGTTGAGTGATTCTCTAAAGTCTTGCATATCTGAGTTGTTTCCCTCCGAGTCTGGTGACTTTTGTCCTCTATTTTTCCTATTTACAGAGACTGGTGACTTTGGTCCTTTACCTCTCGTCATACTTACAGAGTTTGTGATCTAGTGGTAGCAGGTCTTTGGTTTATTCACTGAACCACGTGGCCATTCCACGAGGCTCACAGGCCTAAAGATGATTGGTGTGGCCCAGCAGTGCAGCACCCAGATCAGCAGTTATTAGATCAGAACTCACGGTTTCAGCAGCCTGCAGCAATCAGATCCACCATCCGAAGAGGTCCGCTCACTAGATCAGACGCAGTCCAGCCAGCACCGCACTCAGCTCCAGTGGCTCAAGGCCCAGCTCCGACCCCCACCAGAACCGATGCAGCCCAGTTAGCACAGCACGTAGCTCCAGGCCCAGCTCCGATCCCCACCAGAACCGATGCAGCCTAGTTAGCACAACACGTAGCTCCAGGCCCAGCTCCGACCCCCACCAGAACCGATGCAGCCCAGTTAGCACAGCACGTAGCTCCAGGTCCAGCTCCGGCGGTCCCCCGGCTCTCCCACGGCGATCCGTCCAGCTCGAAACTCTCGGCCGCGGTCCTCCGGTTCTCCCACGACTCTCCAGGCGGCGTTCACGCTCGGCCCACTCGCGGTGCCTGGCCCCGGCTCTCTCACGGCTCCCAGCCCAGCTCGAACTCCAGGCCGCGGTCCTCCGGCTCTCCTACGGCGCTCCAGGCGGCGTACACGGCGCTCGGCTCACTCGTGGTGCCCGGCCCAGCTTAAAGTTCCAGGCGGCGTACACGACGCTTGGCCCACCACCGCGCTACCACTGTAGCGTGTTTTGTTGTGTTCTTTCACTGCAACAAAGCACCCCAGCGTGCCGGCCCGCTTTTCTTCGTAATAACCAGCGTATTCTCCGGTTTATTTGTTTACGAAGCCTGCAACTACAGCACCCGGTTACGGTGAGCTAGCTCGGTTAGCTTTGATTAGCCCGGTTTGTAGCTACGCTAGGCTAACTCTCGGCAAAAACTCACGGACACGTTGGCTTGTAGATTCATAATTCTGGATCTCAAGTTCCAGTCCAATTTCCGCAGCTTTTTCAACGCTCCTCTCTGTACATCTCTGCACATCCAGCGCAAAAAAACTCTCCAAATACTCCTTTTGGAGATAGTACTGGCAGGAGCCCGACTAAAGACGTCCACTCCGCTCAGCCGCCATCTTGAAGATTGTTACACCATGCACTGGAGGATAAGGAAATGGGAATTGCCCTGAGTCAAGAAAACTCAGCAATGGTTGAGAATCTGAGGAGACAGTTAGGGGAGAAGCTATTTATTTTACAATCAGTGATGTACCTGGCAACACTGCTTGATCCCAGGTATAAGAAGATACTGTAGTCTTCTTCATCCCCAGTAAAGCAGCAGATGCAGAGAAGAAGCTCATTTAAGAATGTGCTGCTGTATTACGACACTCTTTCTGCAGCAGCAGCTTCTCACCCTGTGACTCAAGGTACATGATACATAATGATCATGAAATTGTATTTAATAATTTACAGTTTGTATTTTTTTAGGTAGCAAAAGCCAGCCACTAGGGAGCACAAGCCAGTGTATCTCTTGTGCCGGTCCCAAGCCCGGGTAAATGGTGAGGGTTGTTTCCGATGTAAAACACTTGCCAAAACCATAATGCGAGTTCATCAAAGTGAAACCATACCGGATCGGTCGAGGCCCGGGTTAACAACGTCCGCCACCGGTGCTGTTGACAAACAGGGTGCCGGCGGAAATTGTACTACTGTTAGTCGAAGACGCCGAGGAGGAAAACGTGTCAGGAGACAGAGGGAGAGGAGGAAAGTGAAGAATGTAGGACTGAGGGTTGCAACTCTAAATGTGGGGACAATGACAGGCAAAGGTAGAGAGCTGGCTGACATGATGCAGAGAAGAAAGGTAGATGTTTTATGTGTCCAAGAGACCAAGTGGAAGGGCAGCAAGGCTCGCAGTATTGGAGCAGGGTTCAAACTGTTTTACCATGGTGTGGATAGAAAGAGAAATGGAGTAGGGGTGGTCCTGAAGGAGGAGTTGGCAAAGAATGTAGTAGAGGTGAAGAGAGTGTCAGATAGGGTGATGTGTCTGAAGGTAGAAGTAGAAGGTCTGATGCTAAACATAGTAAGTGGTTATGCTCCACAGGTTGGATGTGATGGGGAGGAGAAAGATAAATTTTGGAAAGATTTGGATGAAGTGATAGAGAGTATTCCCAGGGAGGAAAGAGTGGTGATTGGAGCAGACCTGAATGGACATGTTGGTGAAGGAAACAGAGGGGATGAGGAAGTGATGGGTAGGTTTGGTGTCAAGGAAAGAAACCAGGAAGGACAGATGGTGGTGGATTTTGCCAAGAGAATGGAAATGGCTATAGTCAATACCTATTTCCAAAAGAGGGAGGAACATAGAGTGACCTATAAGAGTGGAGGAAGGAGTACACAGGTCGACTACATTCTGTGTAGAAGAGGAAACCTGAGGGAGATTGGAGACTGTAAGGTTGTAGCAGGGGAGAGCGTGGCCAGACAGCATCGGATGGTTGTGTGTAGAATGACTGTTGTTGCGAAGAAGAGAAAAAGAGTAAAATCAGAGAAGAAGACCAAATGGTGGAAGCTAAAGAAGGAAGAATGTTGTGAGAAATTCAGAGACGAGCTGTTAAAGGCTCTGGGTGGTAAGAAAGAGCTTCCAAGTGACTGGGCTACTACAGCAACAGTAATTAGAGAGACAGGTAGGAAGGTACTTGGTGTGTCATCTGGACAGAGAATAGATGATAAGGAAACCTGGTGGTGGAATAGTGAAGTGCAGGACGCCATTCAAAGAAAGAGATTAGCCAAGAAGAAATATGACAGTGAGAGGACTGAAGAGAGGAGACAGGAATATAAGGAGATGGGACATAGAGCAAAGAGGGAAGTAGCTAAGGCAAAGCAGAGGGCGTACAATGAGTTATATGGGAGACTGGACACTAAAGAGGGCGAGAAGGACTTGTACCGATTGGCAAGACAGAGGGATCAGGCTGGAAAGGATGTGCAGCAGGTTAGGCTTATTAAAGATGGGAATGGGAATGTTCTAACAAGTGAGGAGAGTGTGATGGGAAGATGGAAGGATTACTTTGAGGAGCTAATGAATGAAGAGAATGAAAGAGAAAGAAGAGTGGAGGTAATAGAAACTGTGGACCAGGAAGTGGGAAAGATTAGTGAGGGTGAAAGCTCTGAAAAGAATGAAGAAGGGGAAGGCAGTAGGACCTGATCAGAGGTGGGTAGAGTATTCAACATTTTTACTCAAGTAAAAGTATTGTTACTTGAACCAAATAGTACTCAAGTAAAAGTAGTGAGTAGGCATCCAAAAATTTACTTGAGTAAAAGTAATAAAGTACTTTGATTATAACCTACTCAAGTAGTGAGTAACTGTGGAGTACCGTCTCGTGTCATTAAATTATAACATGCAAATGGATTTACAAGGAAACATAACTTTTAAAGGTACTATCTGCGATTTCTGCAAAGCCCTGAAACTTAGAAAAATTTTGAACAGAGACCGTTCTCCCTCCTCCCCCTTGCACTCTGGGTGACCTGCTGCAACTCCGCCTCCTTAGCTCCTCCTCCACAGCTTGGCTCTCTCGTGAACGCGCATGCTTGTAAACACAGTTGTAATGGCGTCGGCGCAGTCTTTACACCGGTAAGGATAGACTATTTGCTTCTCAAATCTTTGCGTATTTGTAATAAAGTATCGTAAATTATGTATAACCCTTTCAATAAGTTATGTGTAGCTCTTACTTTGTGTTACATTTTATCTGTGTTATGCAGTTTTGAAACATGTCGATGGGCTTCCGATGAGGATTTTACACCCAGAGGTGTACTTCTACGTCCGAAGAAGAGGAACCCAGGAACACAGGATGTTCTCATAGTCACCATGTTTTCATGCAAACATTAAAATGATGATTGGATGAACAGTACTGTTGCTTTGTCTTATTCTTCATGAACATGCAGTGAAATAATTTTCTATTTGAAAGAACACAGCGACAAAATCTTTTTTATTTATTTATTTAGACAATAAATACACAAAAAACCTAAATAAATATGTGACAAGGATCATCAAACCGTTACATAACGCAGACTTAAATAACCATAAATAAAGCACTGAGCATCCACCCTGATGTTAAATACTCTGTTGTGTACTTAGTTTGATTTAAATAACTTTTTTATAAAACTGGACAGAAATTAAACAGAACTTAATTAACTCCAAATTCTTCCAAACCTGCAGCCTTCAGGGCAACAGAACAGCAAGCAGGGCCCAGGTGACTGATCTGGTCTTCACTTAAGTGGGTCAGGTCAGTAAATATGTGCAGCTTCTCCAGATTGTCAGCTTGTCCAAACATCTAAAGTCCATAGAGAACCACCTGATCTCCACTCTTTCATTTGTGTATATATATAATATATATATAGTTATAAATATAGGTATCTATATAAATAAATAACTATATTTATAACTACTGTATATATACTATATATATACTGTATATCTATATATATATATCTATATATATATATCTATAATTATATATATATATCTATATATATATATATATATATCTATATATATATATATATATCTATATATATATATATATATATATATATATATATATATATATATGATGTAGAATGATGAACAGAAATTCTACCATTGCTGTTCATCATTCTTTAGTTAGTAGCAGGTCACTTTTGTAAATGAGCCCTCGAGGCTCAATGAGATTTACCTGACTAAATAAAGGTTGAATGAATGAATGATATATATATATATACAGTATATATAAATAAAAAAATTAAGGTTCATTGATAAACTTCATCAACTCGTTTAAAAGTTCTTTTCTTTTAATTGAGGATTTTTGGGATTGAAATTGCCCCAAGGCCACACCCTGCCACAGATCTTTGGAGGACACCCCGCGTGGAGATGGTCTTCATCTGGTCTCCATGGGTCAGTCCTCAGTGCTGGTTGATCACCTTCGGTCTCACGCAGGTGCAACCCACTGAGATGAGTTTGGACTCCAGGCGGTGCCTGGCCCTGGCGTCTTGACTCGCCTCAGAACCAGCACCTGATGCAGAATGGGACGGGACTCCAGGCCCCCGTCCTCCAGTCCTTGGTGGTCCAGGCAGGTTTTGAGCAAACAGTGAGCCTGCGACAGCGCATGAGGGAACATGTTGTCATCCCTGGAGATGCTGAGGACAGAGAGGAGACGAAAACTGTTAACAGGACTCTGAGCTTCATGAAGGACAACACACTGAGGAGCTGAAGCCTCACTTGTAGGTCCACGGTGAGATGGAGTCGCTGGCCAAAGAACTGACTTTTAGGCTGGGAACTAAATTGTTTGGGTCCAAACGCAGAGGGACCGTTTCTTCTGCTAAACCTTCAAAGGACTTCCTGTGTGGCTTTGCTGCTGTCTGTGGGACCACCACCACCATCATCATCAACAGGACAGCGCTGACAACCTGAGGAAGAAGAACATTCATTCATTCAACCTTTATTTATACAGGCTAGCCTCGTTGAGCCACGGGGACTCATTTACAAGAGAGACCTGTCTCACTCACACCTAGGGTCAAGTTACCAATCAGCCTAACATGCATGTTTTTGGACTGTGGGAGGAAACCGGAGAACCCGGAGAAAACCCACGCATGCACGGAGAGAACATGCAATAACAAGTCACTTTCATCATTGTCGTCGTAATGTCTAGCGAAGACATACTGAAACAAAAAAAATATAAACGTAAAAAACAAACTAACATTGATACTGAGGAAACACATTACATATTTTATTAAAGCAACAATAATCAAGTTTGATCATGAAATAAAGAAACATGTACTTGGGAACCAGTACAATAAATTCTCTCAATAAAAGTTAATGAGACTAACTCGAAAGTATAGACAAAATCATATTTTTAACACGCACTAAAATACGTACGTTCAGTGCAAGTGTATGTTATACATGAACACAGAATTTTAATTAAGTCATCTTTTTAAAAATTCTTAAATTTATAAAGTTGTACATTTTCTGTGACGCGGTTAGAAAAATAAAATAATAAAAAAATAAGCTTCAAAGATATTTATTGTCAATATTGTGCATCTGTATTATTCTAATTTTATGTCCACTAAAATTGCAGCACAGAAAAGCCATAACAATAAAGAAATACATTATATAAAAACTGGAGCGTGAGATCGATAGGCGGATAGGTGCAGCATCCGCAGTGAAGCGGGCGCTGTACCGGTCTGTCGTGGTGAAGAGAGAGCTGAGTCAAAAGGCAAAGCTCTCAATTTACCGATCGATCTACGTTCCCACCCTCATCTATGGTCATGAGCTTTGGGTTGTGACCGAAAGAACGAGATCTCGGATACAAGCGGCTGAAATGAGTTTTCTCCGCAGGGTGTCTGGACTCTCCCTTAGAGATAGGGTGAGAAGCTCAGTCATCCGGGAGGGACTCGGAGTAGAGCCGCTGCTTCTCCACATCGAGAGGAGCCAGTTGAGGTGGCTCGGGCATCTGGTTAGGATGCCTCCTGGACGCCTCCCTGGTGAGGTGTTCCGGGCATGTCCCACCGGGAGGAGACCCAGAGGAAGACCCAGGACACGCTGGAGGGACTATGTTTCTCGGCTGGCCAGGGAACGCCTTGGGATTCCCCCGGAGGAGCTGCTCCAAGTGGCTGGGGAGAGGGAAGTCTGGGCCTCCCTACTTAGGCTGCTACCCCCGCGACCCGACCCCGGATAAGAGGAAGAAAATGGATGGATGGATGGATGGATTATATAAAAACAACTACTGTATTAAACTTTGGATTTTGTTTCTGCCTACCGTAATATCTGGTGAAAATACATTTCATAAACAATATTAGACATACAACCTTACCATCTACATTTTAAAATTGTGTAATAATATTATGATCACAGTTATATTAGTTGCAGTGCAAACCATAAAATAATCTTGACATAAATACAGTTTCCCCTTACTTACCTTGTTTCCAAAACCTGAATGGGAGTCTCCCCAAATTCACTTCTGAGACCTTCCCCAAAGTCATCATCTCTGCATAAAAACATATAATGTAGTTCAAACAATAATCAGATATTCTTTTCAACACATTTATCACACAATGACAAATTTATCTAACATATCAAAGCATTTAGGATGATTTAAAAAATAGCATCAAACAGCCATCTTCCATCCTGTTCTGCTGCTAGAAGTAAAATTTGAACTTTTTACGCTCTCCTTTCATCCTGCTTCACTGCAGGCTCATGTCCGCAGCAGACAACAAACTCGTCCACCCCACCGCAAGTTTTACAGATTTTATTCCAAAAATTAATGATTTTTGAGGCCCTTTATACAGGTAAACGTCCAAAGAGGTTGAGATGTATGCATCAACAACATATATTGTGTAGTACAACTAACAGACTTTTCGATTATGAACACCAAATGATCAGCAGACAATATGCTAATTGCTAGTTGTTGTGATCAAGCCTCTCTTACACAGACAGCGCAGTTACAGTACTTTCATCATATCTGCTTGCTGATCCACAATACAATAAGTTAGGATAACTAAATGTACGTATCGAAACAATACTGAGGTTGAATGAGTTAGCTGCTGCCATTAGCATCACGTCAGCTGTAGGCCGGAAAACGGTTTTAGCCTGTTGTAGATAATAACATGGCATTTGCGCTATCACATGATTCAAGCAAAGACACTTACTTTTCAAGCAGGAAAGTTGCTAACTCTGCATCGCTTGGCAATCCTTTGAGCACTCGAAGCTCTCGCCACCTCCGCCATCTTGAAACAGCTACTGTTTGAGACGGGAGCGTGCCCGGCTGCGCGCTGCAGCTGGGAGAGGCGGGGGGA
>JBBPBX010030530.1:0-12825 GCA_038048925.1 Garcialebias charrua
GGACATTCAAAAAACAAAACAAAACAAAGCAAAAAAATTGTAGAAACGTTTCGTCTTTCGGACAAAAGATGAAACATTTTTACATTTTTTTTTTTGCTTTGTTTTTTGAATGTCCAGAGGACCAGACTTAGCTTTTTTAGATTTATTCATTCAACATTTATTTATACAGATTAGTCTCAATGAGTCACACGGACTCATTTACAAGAGAGATCTGTTTCAAACAAAAACCACAGTGAAGTACACACAACAATAAACATATAAAATGAAAATTAAAGACCGTGTAAAGTGAATTTCAACATTTTCTTCAATAAACATTATAAATGTCGTAATTGTAATCTTGTAAATGAGTAAAAAGTCTCAAAATTGTAGCTCAATTAATTTTGGAGTTATAGATCAAACTGTGTATAAACACATTTCTCTTTCAGGATTTTTTAGGCGTGGTTTAAATGTGACCGCGTTTCGTCACGCGGTCACAAGCCCCACCCCCTGCAGCTCCAGCCATTATAAATGCGTTCTTCCGTGGAGCCGTTCACTCGCTACCGACCGTCTCCCTCCAGTACTGGCGTGCTGCTGGAGCTACCACATGCCGCCTGCACCTCCGCCCCCCCCCCCCCGCGCGCGCGCGTGTGGCGATCAGACCCCGCATGCATGTGACTGGGTCGCGCGCGCGCGTGTGTGTGTGGCGAGTGTGTGTGTGGCGAGTGTGTGTGTGTGTGTGTGGCGTGTGTGTGTGTGTGTGTGGCGAGTGTGTGTGTGGCGATCAGACCCCGCATGCGATGTGCGCGCGCGCGTGTGTGTGTGTGTGGCGAGTGTGTGTGTGTGTGTGTGTGGCGAGTGTGTGTGTGGCGATCAGACCCCGCATGCGATGTGACCGGTTCGGACCGCGAGTCCGCTCATCTTCTAAAAATAGCGCTGATTATAACAGCGGAGTTATGTGTCCTCAACTTTAAAAACATAACCAGAGCTGTTTGTGCACTAAAAACAGCGTAACTCTTGGAAAAAGGAGCTGCTGGAAGCCAGAACTCAGATAAAAACAGAGCAGGTGGATCTCTGCTTCCGCCTTATGCCTCCCCACACAGCTCAGCTCTGAAGGGGGCTGGACATGGCGCAGGACTGCGCTGAAACAACGCCCATGTGCGACACGCCCCCAGCGTTCTAGAGCAAGGCAAAATCATGTATTTTCATGATTTTTGAGACTTAATTTTATAAGGAAATCAATGTTTTTAATCAGTCAGATTTATATGGGTGATTAATAACACATATTTATGCCGTGTGACAAAATAAAAACACAAATTTAATTTCACTTTACACGGTCTTTAAGTAAAAGTTGTCTGACTGAAAAAAGGAGAATTAGACACAACTAACAAAGGAAAATCTGATCATTTCAACTCCAATTTGTCATCAACTCTAGTTAAAATACTGCCTAGTCAACTTATAATGGGTCAATAGTGAACAATATTTTAACTTCCTGACACCATTTTCTAAACTTGTACCTGAGTGTTGAGACATTTGGAGACATCTCTTGTCTCCTAACATCCCATGAACTGACACATTTTAATATTGCAGCAAGAATTTGTTGTTCAAGTTCAGAAGAAGTTGGTTTTCAAATAATTTTTGAGTCAAGTCTGGCTCTTTTGGGAGAGCGAATCTGTCCTGCTGTACTGAACACTCTTTCAATAATATTTCAATAAGGCCATGGGTGTTGTGCATCTTCCAGGAATCCATTTTGGGTGTGTTAGTGGTGCTGTGGGTGCTCCCAGCTCAATGACATTTATGCTAGAATATACATAATTGGTACAGCTCTTCTTGAAGGCTTGATTCAATGGACCAACTCTCCTTTCAACATTAGTTACTTTCAAACTAACGACAAATCAAAAAGCTGCAACGTGAATGTAACTTGTAATTCAACACATTATAGAAATGTAGTGTAATAGAAAGTACAGATACTTCGTGTAAAATGTAGTGGAATAAAAGTAAAATTACTCACATTTAATTCTACTTAAGTAAATCAGAATCAGAATCAGGTTTATTGGCCAAGTATGTTGACACACACAAGGAATTTTTTTCCGGCTGTTCGTGTCTCTCTAGAAAATGTCTCTCTAAGTCTAAGGAATGATCACATGGGGGTTGTGAATGGGTTGGGGGTCACGCTGATTGATGTCTGATGATCAGCTGTTGATGATGGTGATGGACTGGGGGAAGAAACTGTTCTTGTGTCTGACAGTCTTAGTGGACAGACATCTGTAGCGTCTACCAGACGGGAGGAGTTGGATTATGTTGTGACCCGGGTGTGTGGAGTCTGTGATGATTTTTCCAGCTCGTTTCCTGGTTCTTGTGTGGTACAAGTCCTGAATGGAGGGCAGTGAAGCCCCAATGACTTTCTCAGCTGTCCTCACTGTTGGCTGCAGCCTGTTTCTGTCCTGCCTTGTGGCTGCTCCAAACCAGACTGTGATGGATGTACACAGGATGGACTCAATGACTGCAGTGTAGAACTGGATCAGCAGCTCCTGAGGAAGGTCCAGCTTCCTCAACTGGCATAGAGTACAGGATGGAGGTGATGTTGTGCTCCCACTTCAGGTCATGTGAGATGGTGGTTCCCAGGAACCTGTAGACACAGGGCTGTTGAAGATTTTGAGGGGCAGCAGTTCTGGGGGGTGTCTCCTGAAGTCCACTCTCATCTCTACTGTCTTCAGTGTGTTCAGCTCCAGTTTGTTCAGGCTGCACCAGGACATCAGTCGTTCCACCTCCTGTCGGTATGCAGACTCGTCATCACTGATAAGTCCAATGACTGTAGTGTCATCTGCGAACTTCAGGAGTTTAACAGACGGGTCATTAGAGGTGCAGTCATTGGTGTATAGAGAGAAGAGCAGTGGAGAGAGCACACAACCCTGAGGGGCACCAATGCTGATGGACTGTGAGGAGGACATGATTTTCCCCAACTGCACCTGCTGCGTCCTGCCTGACAGGAAGCTGGTGATCCACTGACACATGGCAGGAGAAACAGTGAGCTGGGAGAGTTTGGTGGAGAGAATGTCTGGGACAATGGTGTTAAATGCTGAACTGAAATCAAGAAACAGGATTCTTGCATAAGTCCCCGGGTGGTCTAGATGTTGCAGGATGAAATGCAGTCCCATGTTGACTGCATCATCCACTGACCTATTTGCCCGGTAGGCAAACTGCAGGGGGTCTAGCAGATGTCCAGTGATGTCCTTCAGGTGGGTCAGGACCAGCCGTTCAAAGGACTTCATGACCACAGATGTTAGGGCGATGGGCCTGTAGTCATTTAGTCCTGTGATGGAGGTTTTCTTGGGGACTGGAATGATGGTGGAGCGTTTGAAGCAGGAAGGGACTTCACACAGCTCCAGAGATTTGTTGAATATATTTGTGAAGATTGGAGCCAGTTGTTCAGCACAGATAAGGCAGGAAGGTGAGACACCATCTGGTCCTGGTGCTTTTCTGATCTTTTGTTTCTGGAACAATCGGCTCACATCAGCTTCACATATCTGGAGTGCATCTTGAGTGGTGGTGGGAGAGGAGAGACAGAGGGGGTGTTGATGGAGGAGTGATGTTAGATGCTGCTGTGGGTTGTGGAGGTGTGAATGTCTTCTGCTCAAATCTACAATAGAAGCTGTTCTGGTCGTCAGCAAAGTACAGATAAATGAAAAATGTACCGGTACCTAAGTACAGTAACAAAATATTTGTACTTAGTTACATCCCACCACTGCAAACAAGAACATAAAAACACACCAGATAAAAAAAACAGAGTATTAAAAAAGATCAATAGATATTTTTAAAACAACCCCTAAGAAGAGATCAAGCAACAACTACTGTATGTTAGGGGACATAACCAGCTAGCTTCCCTGGTTCCTGCCAGGAGTGGCCCAGTTATACAGCCTCATGGCACAAGGGACAAAAAAGTTCTTTAGTCTCTCAGTAGAACATCTCATTGAACGAAGTCTGGAGCTCATTGAACTTCGCTGGTTAGAGAAGACAGAGTTCAAGATGTGGCCCTGATTGTTTATGTTTATGTTTATTAAATTTGTTTATTTTTTTTACAAAGAAACAATACAAGACAATCTCATAAATGATAGTGTACAAAATGTAAAAAAATGAAAGGTAGCAGAAAGAAGAATAAATCTTATTATATCTGCCCCTTACTTCCAACAATCAGATTAAACAACAATAATCAACCATGTAAACAATAATAATCTTCAACCAACTTTTTTCCAACAATCAGATTAAACAATAATAATCTTCAACCAACAGTACAAATTGGACATGATTGGACTAATATTCCTAAATAACTTGTTTCTTTGAACCTGGTATCTCCTGCAATGCAAAATAATGTGTGCTGTTGTCTCATCTTCCCCACACTCACATTTCCCTGTCTGATGTTTCCCTATTTAAAAATAATGTGCTATTCAGCCCAGTGTGCCCTATCCTTAATTTTGAAATAATTGTTTCTTCTCTCCTGTTCCTTTCCGTTCTTCTCCTTTCTCCATTTTTCCTTTGTATTTTATAAAACCACCGGCCTCTCCTTTCTTACTCCCTTCGTTTTTGCCACCTTTCTTTCATTTTTTATTTTATTATACCATTTATTTCTGTTATTCTAAACCTAACATGAATATCAACCGGTACCCGTTTGGTGCTCTCCTTAGCCTTCCTGTCTGCCATTCTATTCCCCATAACCCCGTGATGCACTGGAAACCCATATAAAATTTACTGTAAGCCCCAGCATGCTGATACATAGTTCCCATGTGACGTCACATCTGTGTTACTTCCGGGTGGACCCTCATTTCGAAAGGCGGCGCGCTGCCTCTCGACATGAGGCTGACAGCGCAGTCTATGGATGTTCATTTTTCACGTTGTTTTTTTTTTTTTTGTTAATTTCTAATTAATTGCAATGGTTACTTCGTGTTGTGTCAGTGGGTGTTCCAGTCGGGTAGACGTTTGGGCAACGCGCAGGTTTCACTCAATCAAAAAAAAAAGTAAACATGAAGGATTTATCTCATCGTAGAAGCTCACAGCTGAGCAGCCTGCAGCCCCAACTCTGCTTGGATCTGCTCTGAAGACATCTGCTTTTGGCCGGTAAACAAAATATTCTACATAAATCATTTTGTGAAACAATGTTAGAGTACAACTGTCTGTGTGTTAGAGCTGTTTTTTTTTTTTCATTAGCAATACCGTCTTGCATGCTGTGGTTAGCTTAGCATCTCGCTAACGCAACAATGGCCTCCTCACGGTCCAGCCGGTCTACCGGGACCGGCGGGGGAGACCGCCCCAGTGGGAGAAGGAGGACGGGAGCCAAGTCGTGCGGGCGACGTGTCGGTCCCATGGGACGTGCCCCCGCAACCGCGACGGTTCCACGCCGTCTGACCTGAGCTCGACGGACCCTCGGCTCCAGTGCTAACAACATGCTAACTTCCAACACGGTAACACTCAAAAGTGCTGGTTCTGGTCCGTGTTCAGCTTGGACTGTTTGTGCTGGCTGTGTGTTATTTTAGTTAAACCTTTATTTAGCTGGTTAGATATGATTGAGACAGTTTACACATCTTTTTTGGATTTAAAGCTGTGAAGCCGGTGTGCGCTCCTTGTAGTAATTAAATAATTAATGATATCAGAGTAACTTGTGACTAGTTGTCCGATTCGTCTGCCATGATTTCTTTCTCAAACTCATTTAACTCCGACCACTGCCATTTTCTCTTGTTCCTTGGTGAAGCTGTGGTAGCTCGTGTTTTTGTCCGTATAATTTGCTCTGGTTGTTCGTGTCTGAGCTCGACGGACCCTCCGCTCCAGTGCTAACTCTATGCTAACCTCCAACACGGTAACACTCAAAAGTGCTGGTTCTGGTCCGTGTTCAGCTTGGACTGTTTGTGCTGGCTGTGTGTTATTTTAGTTCAACCTTTTTTTAGCTGGTTAGATATGATTGAGACAGTTTACACATCTTTTTTGGATTTAAAGCTGTGAAGCCGGTGTGCGCTCCTTGTAGTAATTAAATAATTAATGATATCGGAGTAACTACTTTGTGACAAGTTGTCTGATTCGTCTGCCATGATTTCTTTCTCAAACTCATTTAACTCCGACCATTTTGCTCTTGTTCCTTGGTGAAGCTGTGGTAGCTCGTGTTTTTGCTCTGGTTGTTCGCGTCTGCTTGTTCGCCATCTTGCCTTTCATCTTGCCTTTCTGCCTTTAGATATGGTGCAAAACCGGTATTGCGCAATACTGGGGGCGTGTCTGGGAACTATGTATTCTATTACAGTAATTGTTTGTTGTATTTCGATTAATATATCTGGTCTACTATCTGACTGGTTATATTGCAAACTTTACAGTACTGTATAACAAATGATGAACTAGAATCTGAGCAAATTATTGATTTTATTGGTCTTACCTATTCTACCCACTGAACTGCTAAAAGTAAAGCGAGCATTTCTCCTGTATAAATCAATACTCCATCACTTACCCTTTTTCCTACTTTAATATGAAACTGTGGTACAATGAATGCTATCCCTATTCTATTAGCTGTATTTTTAGATGCATCTTTATATATATGTATATAATTATAATACTGGTTGATGTATTCCTGTACTGTATATTTATTCATTGTAAAAAAAAAAAAATCCTTATTTTTCTTGTCTAATAATGAAAAATCTACTATTGCATCAGGAAGTTTCCAAGGTGGAATAATAATAATAATAATAATAATAATGTCTATTCCTGTCATCTGCGTATGTTCCCATACACAGACGAAATTCGTCTCTGCATTTAACCCAACCACCTACCAGGTGGTGCAGTGAGCAGCCCGAAAGCGCTCGGGGAGCTGGAGAAATAGGTGTGCACTCATAGACACCCCAAGCTGGGTAGTGGCCGGGGCGCGAACCCGCGACCTTCGGATCCGTAGTCAAAAGCCCTGCCACTAGACCATCTTGGCTCCTAATTGTGGGTATCGGAACTTTCTGTCATATATAGTTGATCTAAATGGATTTCATTAACTTTGGCTTTTATTTTCCCTCCAAAGCTTTTTCTTTTTCCTTTTCCCAACCTGACTGAAGGGTGATGGGATCCGCGATATTGGCTGTTCACTAGGGATAGAACAGCCAATATTGCGGATCCCATCAGCCTCCACGCCGTGGACAGTGACGTCACGCTCTTTGACTATCCAATCAAAGCGTGTGAATACGCTGACGTTTCCGTACGGAGTATGGAAAACGTAAGTGTAAGCTAGAGGGCTTTGGTGTCGCCAATTCAAAATCTGATTTGTTGAAGCAAGAGTTTGATCTACTTATCTACATGGCTCGTAGAACTCATTGTGAAGGCCTCCAGGCAGATTTCTTTGACCCTGGCAACAAATGGTGGCTTAAATATGATTGGTTAAATGCTTAATATGAAAATACATGTCTGGAAGCAGCGCAACCAGAGGGGTAGCAATGAAAGGAAGCAGACAGACCATTTGGAATTATTTCATACGTATTCATGGACAAAATATAATAATAATAAAAAATGTAATTCTAAATTTAAATTTTAAATCATTTTAGGCCAGCAGAGAAGGCCTTGCAGGCCTTTTTAAACAGGCTTATGGTTAATTGTACTTATTGGTTTTAGAGTTTATCATGTGTAACCTTTTTGTATAGCATGTTTTAAGAGTGTATAATTTTAGTATAATTTTAGTATGATTTTATTATGTGTATTTCTTTTGTAAAGCACTTTGTGATTTTATATCTGTGAAAGGTGCTATATAAATAAAGTTTACTTACTTACTTACTTACTTGACGGCACACCACTGCTGCCATCTCTCCAAGACATTACCAAAGCTCCACTGGTATGTCCTCAGGTCCTACTGCCTTCCCCTTCTTCATTCTTTTCAGAGCTTTCCGGACTTCACCCTCACTAATCTTTCCCACTTCCTGGTCCACAGATTCTATGACCTCCACTCTTCTTTCTCTTTCATTCTCTTCATTCATTAGCTCCTCAAAGTAATCCTTATATCTTCCCATTACACTCTCCTCACTTGTTAGAGCATTACCATTCACATCTTTAATAAGCCTAACCTGCTGTACATCCTTTCCAGCCTGATCCCTCTGTCTTGCCAATCGGTACAAGTCCTTCTCACCCTCTTTAGTGTCCAGTCTCCCATACAACTCATTGTACGCCCTCTGCTTTGCCTTAGCTACTTCCCTCTTTGCTTTATGTCCCATCTCCTTATATTCCTGTCTCCTCTCTTCAGTCCTTGTGGTGATATTTCCTAGTTGGGTTGCCGTAGCTAGTATAGACTGAGCATGCGCAGTGTGTGTGTTTAGTTGTGAACTGAGCGTGACACGAGACGTTAACATGTCGTGCTAGCAGTTCAATAAAGCTGAGTTCGCCAAGCTACCTCGTGAGTCCACCGCCCGTTCTTCACAGAAGCAGCCGTTCATGACATGGTGTCAGAAGGGGCCGACAGGACGCCTTACTGAGTGAGTTACTGAGTTAAATGGCAAAGTTCGGTCCACCAGAACCCTTCGACTTCTCGCGCCCGGCAGAATGGCAGATGTGGCGGCAGCGCTTCGATCGCTACAGAATAGCGTCAAAGCTGGACGGAGAGAGCGGAGAGGTACAAGTTAACACACTTCTTTATGCCCTGGGAAGAGAGGCAGAGGCTATTTATGACTCGTTTGTGTACGAGAGTGAAAATGTGGAAAGAGCGGCTGATGAAGTAATCGAAGTGATGTATCCTGAGTTAGACTACACGACGGTAATGGCGAAATTCAGCGACCATTTTGTGCCAAGAAGAAATGTTATTCATGACCAGAGGTGTCAAGTAACGAAGTATAAATACTTCGTTACTTTACTTAAGTACAAATTTTAGTTATCTATACTTTAGTAAAGTAATTATTTTTCAGCCTACTTTATACTTCTACTTCTTACATTTTCACGCAATTACTGGTACTTTCTACTCCTTACTTTTTAAAAATAGCCTCGTTACTTTTCTTTCATTTTGCCGTTTTTTTTTTTGTAGAATATAGATATTCACGCAGGACTTTCCAAAAATTGAACATAAATATCCGCATCAGCAGCCGTCGTCACTCACCAGTGTTGCCAGATTGGGCGGTTCACCGCGATTTTCCTTCTGACTTTTGCGGGTAAAGAGTGCTTTGGGTGGGTGGGACTCTATCTGGCAACACCGGTCACACCGGTGTTTACGCGTGTGTCTTTACATCCGGGGCAGCGTCGGCAGCGCCGGGACCCTCCATGTCAATGTAGAGGCGTCTGCGGCACCGGGACCCTCCATCAGTAGTTGGGGCGTCTTCTATAGCAACTTCATCCGGCGAAGCCATGCTGTCCGTGACGCTGACTTGCTAGGGGTGGGCGTATCGATTCTAGTATCGATACTATCGATACCAAGGTGGTACTTGGTATCGAATCGATACTAGCGCTGTGGAATCGATGCTTTGTTGTCGCGCTTTTTTTTGTTTTTGTTTTTTTCAAAAAACATCTGTGCAATAGAAGTTGTTTTCTTATCACTGTTTTTGTGATTTTGACAGTGTTATGTTTTTGTAACATTGCTGCTTTTTTGTTATTTTGCACTGGTGACTTTTATTTAAACAACTGTGTGTTGTAAAAGAGGTGATGGGCAAATATTTTGTTACTCACACTGTTCAATTTTGTGCGGCTCAACAGCGCCCCCAAGTATCGGAATCGGTATCGAATTATGCGATTCTAGCACAGTATTTACTTGGTATTGGATCGATTCCAAAATTCTCAGTATCGCCCACCCCTACTTGCTAGGGGCTCTGCTAGCGCTAGCATTAGCGTCTCGCGAGACGTTACCTCTCAACGAGAGATATCGCGGGAGTTTAATATCGCGAGATCTCGTACAACGAGATCTCGTTACATGCCTAATATTGAGGTAAGCTGAAAGTTTTTGTTTTTTTTATCAGTTGATTACTGACTTCTAGTGACCTAGTAACATACTAATGTTGTATAATGTTTTCTATGGTTAGGAGGTACTAGCCATGGAACTAGCTACATGCTCTGGGTTTGCTTGCTAACATTGTTTCTCTTTTTTATTCAGATTTAAAACATATTTTCTTTCTGTCAGAGTTTTCACTGAACTTAACAAAGTTTTACTTCATAGACTACGTTCACACTGCAGGCAAATGCTCAATAATACCCCTATACAGTATGGTTATTTTAATATATTTAAATTTGCATTTAAATGTGTCTATTTTCAATGGGCATATATGCAGTTAAGACAGGTAGCTTAGTGCACCCCTAGTTTTTCAACATTAACAATATAATATAATCTAGTCTAAAAAAATGATTTTTGTGGGGGAGGTGGGGTTGTATACAATAGTATGTGTGGTGCAGCCTAAGCATTTGTCTTTGTTGTTGCTTTTTCTTACGCTACTTTTACTTTTATACTTTTAAGTAGTTTTGAAACCAGTACTTTTTTACTTTTACTTGAGTAAAAAGCTAGAGTTGATACTTCTACTTCTACAGAAGTAATTTTAAATCCCAGTATCTATACTTCTACTTGAGTAATGAATGTGAATACTTTTGACACCACTGTTCATGACAGAGCTTGCTTTCATAAAAGAGTACAGAAAGCCGGAGAGCCTGTTGAAGCATTCGTCAGAAGCTTATATGAACTAGCACAAAACTGTGAGTTTGGAGGCACAAAAGATGAACATATTCGAGACAGAATTGTGATTGGAATACTGGACCACAGTATTTCTGAAAAATTGCAGTTGGAGGCAGACCTCACGCTGGAACGAGCTACTCAGATAGCAAGACAAAGTGAACAAATAAAGCAGCAGAGTGCTAGCTTGCGTGTCGAGCACATGGTCGACGCAATGAGTCAAGGGAGACGCCATTTTAAAACATCAAAGAGCGACACCAACGCAAGATGGCGGCAAAAATCGGAGCCCAGTGAGCCCAAAGACCCCTTCACATGTTCACGCTGTAATAGACAACCTGGAAAAACGCAGCCATGCCTAGCAATGAACAACCCTGATAGCAAACGGATTCCGGACCGGATCCGTTCCGGATCTACCGTAGGATCCGAAACGGATGCTTAAAACGGATCCGGATCGGAGTCCACTTGCACACCGGATCGGATCCGATTCGGATCCGGATCACAGATCCAGATCGGATATGGCCCGGACCCTATCCGGATCCACTCATTAAAGAGGGTTTTTGGGTACATCCGGCCCGGATCCGTTTTGGACCCGTTCATGGAATGTTTCATCCGGCCCGGATCCGTTTTGGACCCGTTCATGGAATGCTTCATCCGGCCCACATCCGTTTATGTTACTCATATCGGAGGTGGACTAATTTGGTCCAGAACCTTTATTTATCATGAATTGAGAGAAGTAGCTAAAAACTTGTATACCAGCTCCAAAAAGACTCCATACATCTAACCAGTTTAACATTGAACACATGAAAATAATTTATTGTGAAGCTGCAAAAGACCTAAAATTGGGTTCTGAGTAAATTTACAGTTTTGAGGCTGCACAATGGTGCAGTTGGTAGTACTGTTGCAGGTGTTAAAATCCCAGCCAGGGGTCTTTCTGCATGTGTTTGTATGTTCTCCGTGTACATGCATGGGTTCTCTAGGTACTTCATCTCGTCTGTTATCCACAAACTATGCTGTACTGTTCTCCCTACTCTATACCAGGACAAAACGAAGCCCCTTTTTTCATTTATCAAGACTTTAAAGTTTTCACTTTTTAACCCAGGAAAGTTAGTTAACAGAACTCAAAAATTTAAGTACAAGATGAGACAGTTTTAAAGGTAACAAAAATCAAATTTTATTAGTTTGTTGCCCTGAATTACAGAATACATGTACTCAGAACTGTTGACTTTGTATTAATCAAAGCACATGAAACAAAACTTACAAAAAATCTGAAGCAGCTGATAATGTTTACTGGTAAATACATCAAGTAGAACAAACTTGAAATGACTACACTATTAAAATAAATAGGGTGGTTAAACTTAAAAACTTGAGTTCAAAAGCTGCCTTAAAAACAAGTTAACGCAACTTCAAATAATGTTTTTTTTTTCCAACTTAGGATGGCAAGCTAGAAAAGTAGCCCAATTTATGATAAGTCATTGTTTAAATATGATACCATAAGTTGAAATGACTAACTATAGAACGTTATTCATTCTCCAAAAATTGAGTACCGGTACTCTTGTCTATTAAAATTACAATCATTTTCTATTTGAACTCAAATAACTAAGTTATACCCTTGTTTAATTAATGTTTACCGGTACTTGTTGTATGAACTTCATACTCTGAGTTTAAACAACTTGCAAAGTTACATTATCCATTCATAAAAACTTGTTTTCATTTGTTTAAGTAACAAACAATTACTGTATACCCGGTATATACTTTCAACTCTCATGTTAAAGTTAAACTGACATACCAATTCCCTTTTTGAGTTCATTTAACTCTAAGATTTTAAGGCAGCAATTGAACTTAAAATAGCAATTTAAGTAAACTAACATTTCCAAATATTGTTCCCTGTCTCCACTAAGAATGCCAAGTTCACCATTTTCCTAAAAATAATTACAACAAATACGCTTCCATTTCAAATATGAAACATTTGTTTTTATCTTTCTCTATCAAATACAGATGAGACCAGCCTTAAATCAAGTGTAATAGAAAACATTTGTCCAAGACAAGCAGAAGTGTTGACATTTATTGGAGGACCAAAACTGACAAATAAAAACAGAAATACCATATGTATATACATATATATATATATATATATATATACATATATATATATATACATATATATATACATATACATATATATATACATATATACACTATATATACATATA